>CM067342.1:60172164-60174343 GCA_034190875.2 Urechis unicinctus
GTGAAAGAACGCTTTTGGAACGGTGACTATCGAATCCCAGTCAGGCACCGATAGATTGAAGACATTGCTTTTTCAGTATTTTGTTTCTTTTTGTTCATAACTGTTAAGGGTACAAAAAAGGTTGGGTGCGCGTGCGCTTTGTACGAATCGAATGTCGGCCATTTGTAATTTTCTACATTGTGCTTCACCATTGTTGACCTTGGAGTAATTGTCTAGGTCATAGCATCCTAAGCAAGTATTCATACGCAGTAATATGCCATTCCCACAATATTTGTTAAATTTCGTAAAAACAATCCATTTTCCGCTTGCTACAAATATTGGCAAACGTTGACTCGATGTATGCTTGAATGTATCATGCTTAGTTGCAACAAAAGCAGCTGGATAAAAACTCGACAAAGCAGAGGAATTGGCATGCAATTAGCGATCGTTAATATTTGTCCCATGTTCATCACATTTGGGTGATAACTTCGTTAGAACCGCCTGAATATAACTGCGAAATCAGCAGTATGTGCATGGCGTTAGTTCTGGATGCCATCGCGTCAAACGTTGGTGGCATTATAACACAGTATTGCATTGTTTATCGAGCTCTTGCGCTAGGTGAAACTCCGCTCATCATACAATGAGGAGGTAGCTTAGTATACCTTCGCAAGAATGCGTGTGAGCAAGGACATAACATATACGCAACACGAACTTGCCCTGCATCAATATATATTTCAAAAGCTGCTAATTAAGGACTCAGTAGGCTGTAATAATACCCTTCGATTTCTTGTTCTTCGGACAGAATTTAAAAGATGCAGCCTTATTATCTGTTGTACAATGCACCAATTACGGCTTATGTAATTACATTCGCACCGTAGCGTGCTCCTACCAAGTTGAAACTCCACCAACGCAAGAAACAGATATATATATATATATATATATATATATATATATATATATATATATATATATATATATATATATATATATATATATATATATATATATATATATATATATATATAGATATATATATATATATATATATATATATATATATATATATATATATATATATATATATATATATATATATATATATATATATATATATATATATATATATATATATAACTAATATACATAGTTTTCTGCTTCAACACCTCCGTCTTATCCGCATCAAATGAAACTCGTCGCACTCGCAACAAAGCAATTTTCGCATACCAGGAGCAGTAAATCTGTTCGCAGGTACGACAAAGAGGTTATAACTACGCCGAGAGCGCTCATATGAGCCTTCCACCCAAGGTAATATGTGCAGACACCACCTGGTAGATTTTAGCATCTTCATCATGCTTTATGTTTATTTCGATCAAGTCAGTATCAGGCACATCATGCTAGATGGGGCCCCGACTATATTTCTTGAAGGTCGCTATTTGTGACTTACAACAAATAGTTCAAGGTGATGGTGCTATGAATGGAGACCTTTAAATGCGAGATAATAAAATCCAAAGGTTGGGTGACTGAATATCACCAAAGGATGCTGTTGACAAGAAGTATGTCGACAACCAACATAGAGCGTAGCGCAGGGACCCAAGAGAATATATAAGAATACGTGAGAAGCCTATCATTATTATTGGGGCAGAAGCAAGTGGGGTCCTCCGCAAAGGATTAGTGTGGCAATTTTGTGATGGAACCAGGGGTCATACCTCACAAGGCCCAAGCTATTCATATGCCATATAATCAAGTGGTAAGATCATTCGTAGAGGGTTGTATTCTGGTGTGGGCGCTGATACTGATGCTATAACAGTTGTTCCTGGTATAAATAGACTAAACCAAGCTGTAGGGTCAGGAAGGCCGGATGACCGTCGGGCTGATGTAAAATCTTAAGACCAACGTTTACAGCTGGCACAAGGCAGTGTTATTAACGTTTACAGCTGGCACAAGGCAGTGTTATTAACTTTTATACAACCACCAAAGCAGAAGAGCGACCTTTTCAGAAGTGTCTCTTCTAATTAAACTTATAGATTTATAGACTCGGTATGAAATAACAACCAACCGCTCCAACAGCACCGCTATATCCTGAGCTGCCTCGTGAATATGGACTACCTCATGAGGCTGAGCCAGGGACTGAGCCAGCTCAGATAATTAAACTTGGGGAGATTTCTTTACAAGCAGGTTGAGTTACAATTGGATGTTATCG
>CM067342.1:60179443-60234443 GCA_034190875.2 Urechis unicinctus
AACCAAGACAATCTCTACTATTAAGTGTTTGTGAGTCCTATAGTTCGAATAAACGGATGTGGGAGAGAGGAAGACCTTGTTTGTTCGAACCCTTTAATTTCCCTTTCTATTCACGAAGCCTTTCTGCTAACAAAATCTATTCTAAAAGGTTAACTAAAATATTGGAAAATACAATATAATTGTATTCTGCTGAATCCTTTTGTGGAATCTACTTAATAAACGTCAACAGCCTTTGGGCTAATATATAGAAAGTGGGATGCAATCGAATAGACACCGTACACTGTGAACAATTGGAACAAATTGAAACAAATGTTATTTAGCTTGGTTATGTGCCGTTCTATATGACGTTTCTTTGGCATTACTTTGGTATTTAAGGGAAAGGGGGAGAGAAATGATGAATTGCCGATACAAACCGATCTCCGTAGAAACAAATAATTAGCCATTTCAAAATGTGCTACTTATATGATAACGTGATAAATAATAACGCATTGGTTGTGCCGCAATGTACACCTACTGATAATGAAAATGTCAATCAGGGATGGAAAAGATGTTTTATTCGTTAATAAAGGATATTTGTACTAATTGATCAGTAATTTGTGTAAACTTGACTGGTTGTTTAGCCTGAAAACCGTACAGCCTATTTAAAGCGTTACGCGGGACAAAATCTCGAAGCAATTGCGCCGACTTTAAGGTCAGGCTTCATTCGTACAGCTCCCTTTTTGTAATATGTTTCCTGTACTGTGGGAGACAAAATCCGCAATGCATTGATTTTTTAAATACCATCCATTGTATTTGCACCTGCTATACTGTTTCTCTGCAACCTACATTAACATGGAATCACATGAAATAGAACTGCAGCTCATTATGCGATTCCCTGTTAAGTATTCAGCTAATATCAAACACTGCACATTACTGACATTGATATTGACCAATTGTCTATCATCTATCTCTGTAGGAACTGCTGACAGCTATCGGTGGGATCATTTATCTGAAATGAATGTACTGCAGGAACTTTGGTGCCTATATATATAGATATAGATAGAGATAGATATAGATATAGAGAGAGATAGATATAGAGAGAGAGATAGAGAGAGAGATATAGAGATAGAGATAGAGAGAGATATATAGATAGAGAGAGAGAGAGAGAGAGATATATATATATATAGAGATATATATATAGAGAGAGAGATCCTATATATATCTATAGAGATATATCTATATATATATATATATATATATATCTCTCTCTCTCTATATATATATATATCTCTATATATATATATATATATATATATATATATATATATATATATATATATATATATCATGGTCATATGATATCCTGGCTATGTGGATTAATATTCAAGGAACACACGCATTGTGGTGACATTTATAATGCCTTCTAATAGCAAGTAGCCGCCTGAACATGTCAATTGAATTTATCTTGGAACTACATGTAGAATCAGGTGTTTTGAGAACATATAGACGCTGGTGTATATCGGTTTCAGATCTACATAATAAAATACATTTCTAGAATGTAACAGCGGTCATGACATATAATATAGGAATCAGTTGGGACATACAACGCCTGAGTAATGCATACATCCGCTTTTATATGACGCCTTTAACATCGCCACAACCATAACCTTTAACAGAATATATCACTCGGTACCTCTATAAAGCCTGCGTTTGGAGGCTGAGCCAACATCTGATGCAAGGCTGTTTTGTCCGGAACAGTAAAAAGTTATTTCAGGCTAGATACCTGCCCGCGCCTGTTCATTCTGCTCTCATGTGTCTATTGTTATCGCGTTTC
Organism: Urechis unicinctus; assembly: GCA_034190875.2. NCBI lineage: Eukaryota > Metazoa > Annelida > Polychaeta > Xenopneusta > Urechidae > Urechis > Urechis unicinctus. Next base: position 60,181,257 of record CM067342.1, read on the forward strand.
CGTAATTAAAATAGTAATCAATTGAGTATTGTAAGAGATGCATAATTTTATATCAATATGTACAATATTTGAAAAAAAATCCAGACCCTCCCATGCATGGATACTTGCTTGCATATCACATACGACCAACTAATTGTATTAATGAATCAAGCCTACGGTAAATTCTGTAATACATCATGCCTACGGTAAATACTGCAGTACATCATGCCTGCGGTAAATATTGTAATACATTTTGCCTACGGTGAATACTGCAATGCATAATACCTACGGTAAATACTGTAATACATCATGCCTACGGTAAATACTGTAATGCTTCATGCCTACGGTAAACACTGTAATACATCAAGCCATTAAGCCTGCGGTAAATACTGTAAAGCATCATGCCTACTGTAAATACTGTAAACACCTACTGTTGTTATGCATCATGCCTACTGTGAATACTGTAAAAATTCATCAAACATACTACGGTAAGCACCGTATAGACTGTTCATGCTGCCTACGGTAAACATCATGCCCACTGTGAATACTTTAATACATCATTCCTACGGTGGAAATAATACTGTAATACATCATTCCTAAAATACTGTATACATCATGCCCGCTAAATACTGTAATACACATGCCTAAATACTGTAATACATCATGCCTATTACGGTACATACTGTAACTTTAACATCTTGCCTACGGTAAATAATACATCAGCCTTTGGTAAATACATTGATATATCCTGCACGGTAAAATACTGTACAGTAATAAATTCATGCTACCGAAAATACGGTAATAGTACGGTAAATACTGAAATACATTATGCTACGGTAAATACTGTAATACATCATGCCTACGGTAAATACTGTAATACATTAGAACAACGACCTGTCTATGACCGCTTTGTACAGATGACAAACACCAGCACTCTTTCATGACACACAATCCCTACACCAGCCGCAAGACATGAATGCATATAGTCTTCAGCAGCGGGGTCGGAAAACTAGGTTAATGAGGAATGATTATATAGTATAATATTTTATGTAAAGATACCTGAATATACGTCGTTACCAGCATATTCAACTTGCCTTAACACTTTGCTTCACATTTCTCAGGTCATTGATAAAGGACCAAACAAATACACAGTTGACGCATGTGTGCGATTACCCGTGTCAAATGCTTAAACAAAGTCTACGAATACACCATTAGCATATTAACTGTTTTCAAATGATTGCATTGGCTTGCTAACATACCTAACCAAAGTGATTCAAACCCCTTCTTGAAATCAAACTGACTGTCATGGACCCCATGAACTACATGTAGACATATTGGGTTATACGTTACCTTTGCTTATACTGTTGAAAATGAAGCGTATATAGGATCCTTGTGTTCTACTCACTTAACCTGTAATGCATATAAAGCCACATTGAATTATTATGTGTTAGCTACATGCCATTAAGTACCTGCCGTAAAAACGACATAATCAGTGTAACGTTCCAGGCCATGTGATCTGCTTATATCAAAATCTATCACAGTAAATTCGTGTTGCTGAGATTGAGACATTTAACGATTGAGACCGAATGGCATCTTGCAGATGCCGCATCTCACAAGCAATAAACCAACAAAACCTCACACCTGCAAACACAAAACACACATAGTTGATTGCATGGGATGAAGCATGGTCAGGGGCAACATAGATCCAGATGAGCTAAAGGATGGAGGCCAAGATTCTCCGGCTGTTACATTGCTCATTATTTTTGCCGACGTATTAACCGCGTATGATGCAGAACAACTCAGTCTTCGGCTTAGTGTTAGCTTTATCAGTGCAATAATTGAAGTTCTTTGTAAGCGTCCACATCTATTTGAAATAAGTTGCTTCCCTCTATATTTTCACCTTGACCATGACCGGTGTAGATCTTGCTCATTCTTCTCAATTTGATCTTGACTTATGCCGACGATTAATGATGATGTGAAATGTGAGTACCGGCATCTCTTTTATTGTTTGTATTTTCGTCGTTTTCCGCCTCATCCCATTCATTGCCATATCTACAATCAGACCCTCTTTTTGTCCGCTCCGCCCGACTGTATTTGTAGTTCCAGTTGATCGGCCATGGTGTGAGCGCATCAGTAAATGACAAGCGCGGTTTTAGGTCATTCACTCATTGTATCATTAGACAGGTCCTACGCGAATATATAGCCAAATGTTTTAAAGATGGGGACTGCTGTACGTTATGATGTATAATGCATTAATGACAAGCGAGTTTAGCGAATGAAAATTAGATGATAGCTCTTATCGAATATCGGTCTGTTAAATTCACAGACGTTGTTATATCGGTGTACACACGCTGATGACCCTTGGTAGTTTACGTGCGTTTTAAGTGCACGCTTTCACTGACCCTGAATATGCTAATTGATCAGACAGTGCAAACAACATATTACACATCAGCCGCAGCCAGAATTGGCGTTAATTATTGTTTGAATCTTCCCGCAATGTTTGCGCTTAAAAAGAGCTGACCATCAGCGTTTATCGCCAATGTTTGAGCTACAATATACCAATGAGAGAAGATCGTCCGAAATTCAACTGAAATGTGATTAGCCTTGGTAACTGACCCAATGAAATTACGTTACCTACGTTGTTTGCTTATGTATTTGATATATCTATATCGTTCACATTGAGTAAATAAACAACAGGTAACTTTGTGCCAAATAAATGATGATTAGTAATATTATTGTACTGTGTAGCTGTATTCGCATCCATACATTAGTCTTGAATGGTAACTGACGCTTGTATATGCTGAGCAAACATTTGAAGGTCAGGTCCTCATAGCTGAATTTAACACAAAATTCCGGAAATGGCCTAGCATAAAAGCCACTGAATATTGGACTGATTATTAATTGTTATCACTAGAAACATCATACATTTAATCCAAACATGTACACATGTCGTGTCGTGGTTCATATATATATATATAACGAGTTTAATCATTAAATTAAAACAGGTAGTAAAGTCTTAACGACGTTTGAACGAACACAGCTGACCCAAACGCGTACAGTGAATCACATCTTGCGTAGATTAGTTGTTACAGTCTTTATGCCCTCATGAGGCCAAATAACTTATACGCTTCTTTGAGCATTTGGAAAAAGAAGTGCATATAAACATACACGAGCCATAATTCAACTTTTATCGCACCAATCTGTCAACCTCAACCTCAATTTTGCAACATGAAGCATTCACCTGGCTGATGCTTCCCCCTCGTGATCTCCTCCCGATGGTGTCATATAGTGCTTATCGGATGAACCACGCTGTAGATTCGTGACGTATAACGCTTTGAACTACGGCTTCACTTGGAGCAGGATAGGAGGCAGGGACACGCGTTTTGTCAGGCGCTTAGATATTCATGGAATCGTTCCAATTATATTGCAGTCTTGTCCGAAGGTTGGTCAATTAATCCTCCTTAACGACTGCACTGGAGCTTCCCTTTAATGTAGCGTTCATCAGAGGAAACAAGACTAATATGAAGTCTTCTCGAGGTATGCGTAGCAATGTTCGGATAGTGTTAATGTCCTGTCAATTTACATGTTATGACGTTATGCGTTTGCCCTCCATGTCGGTTCATGGTATAAATATAAATGTCCTGGAAGTAATGACGCATGTAATGACGTTTTCACATTGCGCTTGCCCTCCATGTCGGTTCTATTGTATCAATCTCTGGAGCATTCAGGTGCAATTTAAGGCTATCTGGGCGTATAGATCACCGCACAGATAGTGTTTAGGTTTTGGGTAATTGTAATTGCAATACGATGAACGTACGCCAGTGGGAACAACACGAATATATCATGACGGTGATAGATGAGGAAGATTGCGATTGCTTTCGTGTTAGCTTCCACTTGGTCAAAACCTGTCACCCAGTAAAGAATGAGAAATACACGGCACTAAGACGAACATCTAGCAAGTCGAAGAATTTTGAAACATAATCTTTCGAGTCACGGGAAGCGATGACTCAGAGGATCAGGTTGAATGGCGGGCCGATTTCTGAAAGGGGATGCACCTGATTCTATAGGTCAATGGTAGCGAGCTGAACCTCGAGCGAAGGTGCATTCAGGGGTGCTAAGTGTCTTGTTTGATAGAATGCGCAACCAAGTTAGAGGCTACTATTAAATAACAGCACCTTGCGTCAGCGAAATGAAATAAAAGACATAATTAGTGCTTGACCGATGGTCCATTTCATTCCACATGTTAGCGTTAGTATTGGAATAAGCAGCCAGAGCATGCTTGACTGTTAGTGCTCGAAGAGAGACACTTTGAAAGAGATGGCAGCGATATTGAGTGTCACGAGAATTACTCATTTATTATGAAGTGCGTGACCATTTTCAATGTAAACATCACCTAAGCTCTTAAGCATGTATACATAAACGTATGGATGCAGATATTAACGTATGTATGTGTGTATGTATGTATGTATGTATGTATGTATGTATGTATGTATGTATGTATGTATGTATGTATGTATGTATGTATGTATGTATGTATGTATGTATGTATGTATGTATGTATGTATGTATGTATGTATGTATGTATGTATGTATGTATGTATGTATGTATGTATGTATGTATGTATGTATGTATGTATGTATGTATGTATGTATGTGTGTATGTATGTATGTATGTATGCATGTATGAATGTATATATGTATTTGTGAATGTATTTATGTATGTATTTATGCATGTATGTATGTATGCATGTACGTATGTAATATTTGAAATATTTGAATGTTTGTATATATGTATGTGTGAATGTACGTATGCATTTAAGTATCGGTTCATGCATGTATGAATATATGTATGTTTGTATCTATGTATATTTGGATGTGTGAATGTATGTATATATGACCGAGTTAAATAATTAGCGGTGTTAGTTTGTGGAACATAACTCAAGGTACCCGGTTTATTGTGCATAAATACTTAAAAAGAAAGCCTGTCATTCGCAAGCAAATATGGAACTTGTGTAAACTTATTTATAAGATTTGAATTACATAGCCAATGGGGGGGGGGGGGAGATGATCATCGGCTTATTGCAATTATGCTTCCTGCCACTCGCTTATCATGCATGTATACCAATAACTGTAGAAAGGTCCATTTAGAACCTATCGTTAGGTAATAGACTGTGAGAAACTTACAGCACGGCAGTACTTATTAGGGTGACTTGGAGGCTGAGTTGTTTCACTTTTGATGAATGATTTGTTCTTCATCCCGGCCACTACTCTTCTTTGCTATTAAATGGTACTCAAGATAGTAATGCTTCACTAGCATATTTTGGCATTTCAAATTTTGAAGAATAATATTTTGACTGTCAAACAAAGCTTCATTGCAAATTGGACATCAAACACGGAAAGTAACAAACATGCTTTTTTGGAACACTTATTTCTACATAAGAAACTGAATATTCGGAGATTCGCATTCGTACAAACACACGCAAAATAAATATATGATTAAATATGATAGAGATGACAGCTTAATGATTCAATAAGCTTCCTATATCATGCAATCTATTGGTACCCGAATCTCAAATACTGAACCACATTTTGCCAACATCAAATGTGAAAGATGGTTTGGTCGTCTCTCCAAAGCCCCAACCACTAACGTACCAATGTTGAGCTACATACCCGACAACCAGGCCAGGCTGAATCATACATCAATAAACATATCAATGTCATTTTCTTTTTAAAAAAGCTCATAACCGGCTAGATCATAACGCAGTCAATGTCAGGTTGAAAAAAAACATTATTACCAACGGGTATTGCATTGTCGCTGTAACAGGGTGCTGGATTTCAAATAAATGAAATTTCCTTATTAGACAGGATTGAAGGCAATTGCCAATTTCGGCAAGTCACTAAATTTATGAAACATATTAAGCATGCCCTCAAATTATAACGTTGTCAAAATCGGTAGTGGGTACTGATGGTGACAGCCGATGTCTCATCTTCCTCAAATATTTATGCACATAGTGCGTTTGCGTTGCAGAATGGTCGGCTGCATAATTCGATACCTTCGGCTGCATGTTTTCATGTTTTTTTTGGTCGAACCCAACCGTTTTGCGTTTAGCAAGAAAATGAAGCTGTATTTGTCAATGAACCAATCATCGTAACGAACTCACATATGGTACAATGTATCGACCTAGGTAAATATTGAAGTTGTGTTTGTCATCCCTCTCAAGAACAATGTTCTGCTCGTGATTGCCATCTTGTAGAAACCAAATTATGAACCTCGTTTTGTAAAATAACCACTTTACCTTCATATCGTAGCAGAATAATGTGTGCTGCCATCCGTTATTGCTATTATACATGTCCAATAAATAGAATACATGAACACCGACACAACATTTACCATTTCATTATATAAGATTTGGAGGCTATAGATTATGAAGTTGTTTCGAAATGCCGTGGCTTATTAGGCGTCGTCGATTCATAAAGCGCTATATCGTTGATCATTAAATGCTACATTGCTCTTAATAATATTAATAATAATAATAATAATAATTGTACTGCTTGCAACATTAACAAGTACATACATATAAACTGTCATATATAAGGCAAGCAAGCAAAAGGATGTAGACATCTAATGATGTATGAATCCTTACAATCAATACAGCGTGTAAGTGCAGCACAGTGAAACATATTGACATAGTAGTACCTGTAAACACTCCATATCTAACAATGGCAATAACAAAGATTGATATTGCGTGTGCTAAATATCATTAAACATTTGGTCTTGTTAATTCAACAGCGAAGTAATAGAATCTTGGGAATACTATTACAATTTTTCAACAATCTGTTTTCTTAAAATTATTTTCAAAGCATAATACGACATATATGGTTTAATTATATAGCAGATACCATTTCACAATTTCACGCCTTGATACATAATACTGTTAATAGCTATTTGCGATTTACATTTGGGTACATATAGTAGGAATCGTTGCCTAGTCATAACATTGTAGGTATCAGGCTTTCTTTTAAACATTATGTACAATTGTTTTGCAAAATACCTGAATTGTACTTGAACATAAATAAGAGTACACAATATTCATACACATTAGATAGTGGCATAATATTTAGCATTTTAAAAATTGAGCTAGAACTGGTACGTCTAGGAGACCCTGTCATTATTCTGCAGCATAATTTTTGCAACTTTAAAACGGAGTCGGTATATTTCTTGGCAGCATTTCCCCATACATCAATACAATAAGAAATGTACGGATAGATAAATAAATGATATATTGTTTCTAACGTTGACAACTCAAACACTTTTCTTGCTTTACATAAGATTCCTACGTTTTTAGCAATTTTCAATTTTACATGGTTGATTTGTTGTGACCAATTTAATTTTCTATCAAGACGGACTTCAAGGAAAGTAGTACAGTTTTTACTCGTTAATATATGGTTGTTTACATACAACGTTTCACTTGGGGTGATAATATGCCGACCAGGTTTGAAAATAACATAATGTGACTTTTGTACATTCAAAGATAGTTTGTTCGTGTTGAGCCACGTTACAAGTTTATCAAGCTCTTGATTCATTTTTTTAATCATGTTATCAATATCGTTACCTACAATAAACATATTAGTATCATCAGCAAAAAAAATCGGAACTAAAATAGTTGAGATGTGCACAATGTCATTAATATATAGTAAAAACAGTATGGGCCCTAAAATGGATCCTTGAGGGACACCACATTTAATACTGCTACATTCCGATTGAGTTTCACCATACAACACATACTGAGTCCTATCTGTCAGATAACTTTCAAACCATTCAAGTGCAATACCTCAAACACCATAACAGTAGAGTTGTCTCATCAAAATATCGTAATTAATGGTATCGAACGCTTTGCTGAAATCTAAAAATACTCCAAGTACACATTTATCATCTTCATATGCATCAATAATCTTATTCACTAAATATGTTATAGCCATGTTTGCACCATGGTTTTCTCTAAACCTAAACTGACATTCGTACAAAATATTCTGCTTATTAACAAAATCAATAAGTCTGTTATACATTAATCGTTCCATAATCTTCGATATGACTGGCAGTACAGACACAGGTCGATAGTTCTTAATACATGAATCATCCCCACTCTTGAAAATTGGCACGACTCTAGCTTACTTAAGTTCCTTGGGAACAACTCCATGATTAAACGAAAGGTTTAAAATATGCACTAATGGTGTCAAGAAAGCACCAAATATCGATTTAATAACCTTTGTGGGTAAGTCATTCCACCCACGGCTGGTGTTTTTTAACGACAGAATAATGCTACTGACTTCATTTTCACTTGTATCATTGAGCACAATTGAATTAATACCTGGGTCAATATTTGTAGCAGGAATATTTTTAGACAAGCGTGGTTCAAGGTTAACAAAAAAGTTATTAAAATTGTTTGAAATTATTTTCTTATTTGATATTAGGTCTCCATTAATATTAAATTGTTCGGGACACCTAGCGACCTTCTTCTTGTTTATAACTTCCTTAATCAATGTCCATGATTTCCTCAAGTTGTTTTTGTTTATAGATAACATGCTATCATAATGATCTCTTTCATACTTTTCATCATACTTTGAAGTTTGTTTTTATATGCTTTATAATACATTTTATTGCTTAAAGTGGGACACTTTAAACTTTTAATATACATTTTATTTTTTACTCGTTTATTTTTTACTCGTCTTAATTCACATTGCCTGGGGTTACTTTCGGAGATTCTCATATTGCTTATCCGGAAGTCCTGTGCTTCACAACATTCTACACTTTGGTGATTTATCATCACTCAATATATAACATATAACATGCTAGTGCTGGTGTGTGATAAAACTTCATACCTGTCATTGTTTCCTCTGCTGACTGCTACATTGAAGGGAAGCTCCAGTGCAGTCGTAAAGGAGGAGGCTACCTTGGTGTTAATATTAAAAGCGACGTCTTCCTACTTATCATACTACACGGTAATGTTGATAACCCCCTAAGGGGCCTTATTGTTGTGTGCTCATTAATATTCCAAATACGCACAGTGCAAAGTTGCCGGGTTAGTTATCGGTATTAACATGTATGAGCCGAATAATGAAATACTGTAGGTCACAAAGATTATGCAGGGTTCTATGTAAATGCTGGCGTCGCATTTGACGTGTGATTAAATAAAACCAATTACCGGTCATCTAAATAATAACATTGGTAGATGATCCCACATCTATGAAGAAATGGGGAACATATTAACCGCCCTCTCCCCCTCCCCCAACCCACTCTTCTAACCTACCAATTGATGCGACCGGCAATCAGAACGACATTACCAGGGCTTAAGCATAGTTGTTGGTTACAAATCTCCAACAGCAGCGTTTTTTTCCAAACTGGGGATTGTTGGAAGCACCCATAGCTCTAGCCCGTCTCACGGTCGACGAACGTCTCGCAAAGGAGAAGGCTAAGTTACTAATAATCAGCTTCTTAGCATGGCTTCAACGAATAAGCTTATCGTGACTCCATCAAGTACACATTTATACATTTGTTGTCTGTGCGCGTGTGTGTTTGTGTATGTTTGTGCGTGTCCGTGTGCGTGTGTGTTTGTGGTGGCACAAAATATGTATATTCTATGTAATAATTATATAGGAACTTTATTGGTGAATTGAAAGACAATTGACCTTGGGTATATAACATAACATTTTTTCATACCCAGCAATTCCCTGATATGGGAATCTATGAGTGCCGTAGATAGCCTTGCCCTTAAAACGTAGCGGTGAAGTGATACTTAGTCGATGCTAGAGACACGTTTTTGACATTCTGCTAAACGATTTCTTTATCATTTATCAAACGATTCTCTTCGATTATCATATCTGAATCTGACAACTACCAAACGGCTTAAATTTATTGCGCAATCCAATGTAAAGCGGCGTTTAAGTGTCCGATTGTAATATTGATTAACATGGCCACATTAACTGCAGCTGCCTATGTAAACCAATAAGGGGAGAACAGTTCACTTCTCATGACGTCATATGAATGAAATAGTGGCATATAGGGGCTGGTTTTGACCGATACATCGTTACTTCTGGAGCAGTAGTACCAACGATGCATTGCATGGTAAATTAACGTCTAATTGCCTATTAGTGGCAGTGAGATTGCACTTTATCTCATTAAGAACCCAATTTACTCGAGACATTAGTTCGAATAATAAACGAAGCATTTTAATGTGACAGCAAAAAAACAGCATACACGTGTTCTACATCAATCAGGAAACCACTTAGTTGCCGTACGCCTATTTTGTTTTAAGCATACATAAATACATTCAGACATACAGACATACATACATACATACATACAGACAGACATACATACAGACAGACAGACAGACAGACAGTACAGACAGACAGACAGACAGACATACAGACATACATACAGACAGACAGACATACAGACATACATACAGACATACATACAGACATACACAGACAGACATACAGACAGACATACATACAGACATACATACATACATACATACATACATACATACATACATACATACAGACATACATACATACATACATACATACATACATATATATATATATATATATATATATATATATATACATAAAAGTTTATCTACATATGGTTATATATGTATATATATATTTATATTTGTATATATATATATATATATATACATTTCCGTATAAATATATATATCCATGTATATATATATATATATATATTTATACATATATATATATATATTCATATATATATGCGTGTACATGCATATGTATATATATTCATATATCTATATATTTTATATGTATATATGTATATGTATATATATGTATATATAATTGACATCTAATTATATTAATAAAAGTTTACCTACATATGCATATATATATATATACATATATATATATATATATATATATATATATATATATATATATATATATATATATATATATATATATATATATATATATATATATCTATATATATATATATATATATATATATATTTATATGTATATATGTATATGTATATATGAGTATATATAATTTACATAACGACAGTATTATTTATTTAACACCCACATACCGGGAAGAGATTGCAGAAACCACTTCCGATAAAATTGACTGCAGATGATTACACCTGGCAGAAAATGTAGAAACACTCCAAAGATTATAAGTTGTCCTACATTGACAAGATCTAACCTTCTCTCCGCATTAATAAGTGTATGGTGTTCACCCAGAGACGGTATATGAAGCACGATAAGCCGACGAGACATTTCATTGTGATCTCAGATGGTCCTTCCCTCAGCCTGAGTGCGTGGTAGCTCGACAAACGCTCTAGCTTTAAATAGCATTAGAAACGCAGACACCATTAATAATTTTCGGTTTCAACCATGACGAATGCTGATTGGGTAATGTCTTTGTATTTTCGAAATGTGATTTGAAAAAGTTATATCATATTGCAACGAAACTGCTGACTGTAGTGTTATTGAACGAAGAGAACATATCCACCATTCAAAAAGAGGAAAAGCCACTGCAAACAGGCAAGTTGTCATCGTACCTTACAAGCCTTGTGCCATGGTACGTGATTAATAGCCAAGACGTTATATTAGTCGTTGCGTACAGTTCTTTTGAATTGCTAGCCTAGTCAATTCAATTCATTTAAACCACAGAGACTACTGCCAATGGTTTCTTCCAAGTGATTCATTTAATCAATATTACATACCACTGGCTCTGTAATTGATTGGTTCATCCTTTAATGATTAAAATTGTTCCTGGTGAAATGAAACCAGAGGGCAATTAAGACAAACGTTCATGATATCTTGACGAATACAATGGGGTGGGAAAAAGTGGTGGGAGTGATACTGAAATATCTATAGACCATTTAGAATCCATCAAATACTCGACGCACCGAAAATATACAACATTAACTCAAATTAGTACTCCTATATTGAAAAGGAAGGCATTGGAATTAGTGAAGTAATGTTTGAGCCCCAGTGGTGATTTTGTGTGTGCGACGTGGGGCACGGCGTGATCGGGGTTCATATGTCAATGGTAATGCAGATATGTCCGCCATATATAAGTACTACTTGCGCTTTACTCTGAGATACTTGCTGAACAGCTTGAATGTGTGAGTTATTATCAAAGGTTAAACGGATTGCGTTAGATACCAGTCATGCAGCTAGCTGGAAAGATTAATTCAGGCATTCATTGCCTCGTCTTATGCATCATGCATTAAGTGACATCACTTGGCCGGTTTCTCAGAGACACACAGATCCTAGGCAATGCGATTTTAATACCTAGCTTTAAAGTACACAACGAGTCCTCTCGGAATTAAAGGGACCGTGGACCAAAGCATGAGCAAGCTAAATCGACTTTGTCACGGCGATATTATTAATTTGTTGAAGGGATAATTGCTGATCTGTTTATTATCGGCGTGAAATATGACCTTTATGCGTTAAGAACACTACATATAACGATAGTTACAGGGTAACAATTTATTGTCTGACATTTTCGTTCAAGTTTGTATAATAATCTCTACATGGTGTATATCATAAATGAATGGCCCAGTGAACATACCTGGCATGATATTTTGTTTTGTGATTATTTTGAGAGGCTTGCCACATGATGATCAGACTGCCCGTATACGATCGCATACTCTTGCTTGCTATCAGGTTGGCTTTGCGCAGGATCATTTGAACCATGCAATATATACATTATGTTGTGTTTTAAATGATTCCAGTAAAATAATCAAAAAATGAATCCATAGTTTTAAAATTCATCAGCAGCCTAATACTTATTCGCATGCAGTCGAATCAATGAAATCCGCGTTTGTTAATATCATAGCTAGTATAACTTCTCCAGTATAACGTTCAATGTTTTATTCATCACCAAGAATCAAGTAGGCGCTCACAAAAGTAGAAACATCCGACACTTTAAACGTCGCCAGGAGTCGGAAGTTTGACTAAAGCGTCTCATATCGTAACCATCTATATCCTGTCTTATAATCACGGCGGGTATCAAGTATATACAATACAATGTCACTCTTGTGTCTTCATTCGGCTACATCGTTATGAGCAGGCGTCACTAAATCGTTATGAGCAGGCGTCACTAAATCGTTATGAGCAGGCGTCACTAAATCGTTATGAGCAGGCGTCACTAAATCGTTATGAGCAGGCGTCACTAAATCGTTATGAGCAGGCGTCACTAAATCGTTATGAGCAGGCGTCACTAAATCGTTATGAGCAGGCGTCTCTCAATCGTTATGAGCAGGCGTCACTAAATCGTTATGAGCAGGCGTCACTAAATAGTTATGAAAAGGCGTCGCTAAATCGTTATGAGCAGGCGTCACTAAATCGTTATGAGCAGGCGTCACTAAATCGTTATGAGCAGGCGTCACTAAATCGTTATGAGCAGGCTTCACTAAATCGTTATGAGCAGGCGTCACTAAATCGTTATGAGCAGGCGTCACTAAATCGTTATGAAAAGGCGTCGCTAAATCGTTATGAGCAGGCGTCACTAAATCGTTATGAGCAGGCGTCACTAAATCGTTATGAGCAGGCGTCACTAAATCGTTATGAAAAGGTGTCGCTAAATCGTTATGAGCAGGCGTCACTAAATCGTCATGAGCAGGCGTCACTAAATCGTTATGAGCAGGCGTCACTAAATCGTTATGAAAAGGCGTCACTAAATCGTCATGAGCAGGCGTCACTAAATCGTTATGAGCAGGCGTCACTAAATCGTTATGAGCAGGCGTCACTAAATCGTTATGAAAAGGCGTCACTAAATCGTCATGAGCAGGCGTCACTAAATCGTTATGAGCAGGCGTCACTAAATAGTTATGAAAAGGCGTCGCTAAATCGTTATGAGCAGGCGTCACTAAATCGTTATGAGCAGGCGTCTCTAAATCGTTATGAGCAGGCGTCACTAAATAGTTATGAAAAGGCGTCACTAAATCGTCATGAGCAGGCGTCACTAAATCGTTATGAGCAGGCGTCACTAAATCGTTATGAGCAGGCGTCACTAAATCGTTATGAAAAGGCGTCACTAAATCGTCATGAGCAGGCGTCACTAAATCGTTATGAGCAGGCGTCACTAAATAGTTATGAAAAGGCGTCGCTAAATCGTTATGAGCAGGCGTCACTAAATAGTTATGAAAAGGCGTCACTAAATCGTCGTCATGAATCATGCGTCACTAAATAGTTATGAGCAGGCGTCGCTAAATCGTTATGAGCAGGCGTCACTAAGTCGTTATGAGCAGGCGTCTTTAAATCGTTATGAGCAGGCGTCACTAAATCGTTATGAGCAGGCGTCACTAAATAGTTATGAAAAGGCGTCGCTAAATCGTTATGAGCAGGCGTCACTAAATCGTTATGAAAAGGCGTTACTAAATCGTCATGCAGCAGGCGTCACTAAATCGTTATGAGCAGCGTCGCTAAATCGTTATGAGCAGGCGTCACTAAATCGTTATGAGCAGGTGTAGGCTAAATCGTTATGAGCAGGCGTCATGAGCAGGCGTCGCTAAATCGTTATGAGCAGGCGTCACTAAATCGTTATGAGCAGGCGTCACTAAATCGTTATGAGCAGGCGTCGCTAAATCGTTATGAGCAGGCGTCACGTTATGAAATAAATCGTTATGAAAAGGCGTCGCTAAATCGTTATGAGCAGGCGTCACTAAATCGTTATGAGCAGGCGCCACTTAATCGTTATGAGCAGGCGTCACTAAATCGTTATGAGCAGGCGTCGCTAAATCGTTATGAGCAGGCGTCGCTAAATCGTTATCGTCGATTCAATTAATATATGCTCACGGCCTCGTCCTGGCGCCATGAAAAAGTACCAATAGATTACAGGGGCTTAGCCCGCTGCAGTTGGACTGTAAGTCAGTTGATTTATATATGGACGGTGACCGCACTACACCGTTATTAGCTCAAGTGTACTTGAACTTCCTTGAGATAAGTCAGGATATTATTATCAGCACTCTCACTAGATGTTGAACCATATCAAGATTAGGTCTTCTAGCTCGCCTGAACAAATGATAATCATCATTTCAATATTTCGAACAATTTAAAAAAAGACCCCGTCTTCATCATGATTTGGCACTACTTGGCCGTTAGTTTAATCTTGTAGAAAAAAATACCATTATATCGTTCTCATATATTTGGCCTTTAAGCATTACAACACCCGTTTACTATTGTCTCAGAAGATGGGTCACGCTGGAGGTCCTCGAAAATCCATGACGGACTGGATGCTATCATTTTCATCCCGAATCTTTCCCAGTCGGTTCTTACGACTAATCAGGGGGCATTAAGACAAGTTTTTGGATGTAATGCTCATAAAGCTGTATGGTACACCTCTACCAACTACACTCCTGTCATCTATCTATGTTATCACTTGTTCTTTGAAATTCGCCGCCTTCAGTTCCAACATTGCCTATACATCATAATATGTATTTAATCAGCATAATCATTAGCAAACTCCTCGTGAATATAAACCATTCTTTTCGTTCTATTTTTGCAAAGAATAACTGTAATAGTTCCAAAATAATAACCGCTGTTACGAATGAGCACTTACAGAGGAATACCTGGCTTGCTATTAGGAGCCGCCTTGGATATTGTCTCCCTACGATCTATCCGAAAACATTATATACAACAATATACGCAAACAATCAATTACTTTCTTTACCATTTGTGGAGTTTTTTGAGTGTCGTTTATGGTGTCGTTTATTTGTACCGAATCAATACTTACCCAACCGATCCCTCTCTGACAATGATAATGTAAAGGCCATGTCATGATGACTTACATCGTGCATAATTAGACCTGTATAATAAGTAAACTTAATGTGTTGTACAAAGTCACAAAAGTCTTACCTCGTCGGCTTAACAGTTGTGTAATACCAAACATCACTACTTTGGCCAGGCAATTATGACCTCCTGAGTAACAATCCTTTGAACATCATTTATAACACAGCAAACCGAAAGCGGGTATGATGCCGGATCAAACAACAGGAATATACCGAGAAAGCGACCTGCCTATAAGCACCGTCAGGTGTGGGTGTATGACCGTTATCTAGCTATTAGATCTGTGTCAAGAGTTGCTGTCAGCAGCAGAGTAACTGCTTTATTAATGACGTAGTACGGGCGATGAAAGGGGTAGAACAAACATCACACCGATCATTACTTCCGTATGAACAACTTACAATTTGCTGGTAAGGGCAATGCACACTTAGTTCGGTTGCTTACCATGCGTTTGTGGATTCATTAGGGCGTAAAAACCGACTTAAAGTTGAATAATGATGCCTCTTTTCTCACAATGTGCTGCTTGTAGTGCGGCGAAATTGCAGGCGCTAATACTGAGAAATTGTGGCATTGTACGACCCGATTCAATGCGCCCAATTACACACACACAAACACACACACACACACACACACACACACACACACACACACACACACACACACACACACACACACACACACACACACACACACACTCACACACACGCGAGCGCGCGCAAGCACGCAAACACGGACTTTGCCCTTCTAGACACGTGAAACACAATTTACAATGTGTCTGGGCGTCTCATCAGATCAAAATGAGATTTGCCCCTTGTCCGTAGAATAATTCAGGGACAACATGTCAGCAGCTTCCTTGTTTAATATTGATTAATGCCTCTATCAGCCAGGCTGCCATTCATTTATGGCGCCATTACTCTCTGATAGGTTGCAAAGTGTGCACTCTTAACCCAATCTAGTCAAAATGACTAGCTAACCTGGTCACCCAGCTATCGAAGTTAGTCAAACTCTGTAACGACTAATCACATGGTCAAATCGACTTAGCAACATAGTCACAATGACTAGCAAGGCTGATCAGGTGTTATTTGACTAGTTACCTAGTCAATTTGACCACCCTGAGAGCGTTATCTTCTCTTTGTTGGGAGACCGCGATGCGCGGATCACACGGGTTGGTTACATAACCACAGATGCGCGCCGCGGCATACCGGAAGCTTGACCTTTGCGGCGGTTCTTTAACCAGTTGCTGCAGGAAATTGGAAATCTTCAGTTGAAATTTTCTGACAATCGCCTCCATACTATTAGGTGAGAATATTAAATAGTTTTCTGTATTTTTGTATGTGTTGTCGTGTACCATTGCTGGTATCAGTACTTATGAGCGCTTAGCTTCAACCATAAGTCTACTATGTGTTTTAGAATGTCGCAACGCAGGACGACACCAGTAATAACATCTGTTGGAGAAGCTGTGGATGTAACAGAGGTGATGGCCATAGGCATGCTGATGGCCGCCATTTATGTGTTTATGTGCCTTACCACATATCGACCAAAAAGACGTTTCGTTATGTACAGAAGGTGATGCTGGTCGTTGATGATGAGGCTAAAGACCCAGTTGATGCGAAGCTTCTTTGTGTCAGGGCTAGTATTAACAAGGGCATGCATGTAAGTGTTTATATACAATAAAGTCTACTTGTTTTGCATATTATGTTGTCTGACTTTTTTTTACACTGGTTCTTACACTGGTTCGACCTTTAATCATAGTCAAACTGACCTTCATTCATAGTCAAACTGACCAAATCTTCTAGTCGGTCTGACTAAGTACAATAGTCATTACTACTTACGCTATAGTCAATGTGACTAATGAGATAGTCATAGTAACTAATAGATTAGTCATATTGACCACTCTTTACTTGACTAGGTAGATTAGTCATTTTGACTAATCAATATTTGACTAACTGCATTAGTCAAATTGACTAACACATTAGTCGTTTGGTGGACAGTCAATATGACTAGCCAAGTTAGTCAAGTTGACTAGATTACATTAAGAGTGTGCGTCAACGGTTGCCTACTTACCTGCAATAACATCTGCCTTATCGTCACAGCAACTTGTCTAGGTTAAAGATCACAAACTCTTAAACTTGATCGGCCTATTGTTTATTTATTGATTCGAAGAAGGCTTTAGTCTTTTGCATGCCTTGCTGTTCCTTAAGGTTATCGATTATGACGTGTTCCGATTTATTTAATACAGTAGCAAAGTTAAGATCGCGCAGCCAAATATGCCGATAACATGCGCCGTTTTTAATCGCGAATCTGCATAACTCTCGTGCAGGTCTAGGGCCCGTTTTTTAGCCGAAAAAATAGGAACAAAAACGGAATGCATACTAGCGCTTTCACAGCTCCATCTCTAGGCGATGTGTTGACGCAATTTGAATAAGGTGAAAACAAGATAAGAAAACGTTTGGCACTAGGGGCGTATATTAACCGGCCCACAACTAGATGAAATCAGTTTATTTTGCATTTACGACCGACCTTCATCCCTACGAGCGTCATATGTTTGAAGACATTAAAAAAATTAATATAATCAAATTCGTTTTCATTCCGTATCGGTACAGCAATCCTACTAAGTAATGGTTGAACCATAGCAGAATAGCGGATGACGCGCCAAGCTACGATTCCCTGTCCGCTAGGGGCGAAAGTTTCGCTCAAAATTCGCTAGATCAACCTTTCATTCTCCCCGCGGCTCCAATTTGCGGTTCCGAATACGCACGAGCTATCGCGGTAGAGCTGTATCAAATTGTAGGTGCTCTGGTTGCATCATGCGCAACCCTCAAAGACATCTGCGACGTGGGCCGTTTATGATTCTCCAATATCTTCATTTTATTTGATTTCAACTGTGACATATCGCGTTACTGCGATAACCATAACGCCTACAAGTTTACCCCATTCACAATTACTCTCATCCACTGTTTACACATCAATAACTGTTCTAATACATCGTCGTTGCCTTGATTTTATTCAACCTTTGGTAATATCTGCGTACATGCAACGTTAACTATATTTTATAGCAATGAAATATGGTAATAGTTTCCATTGTTATATCTTGTTGATACACTTTACGATATAATGCCAATCATCTGCTGAGGGAATCATATAGTACAGGTATGGAGTATCGACGGCTGACAAAAAAATTGGAATGTGTAAGGATGTATAGGTAGTCAATAAGCGGCTATCAGTCAGTCACACGTGCCGAATATTTGGATAATTATTTGGTAGCGTAATGTATGAAAACCCGGACATACGATTCGTCTTGTGCTATTGCGAACACAAGCGACGATACCTAACGTAATACTATGGTACCTTCTATATAAAATGAATATTGAAACATGAGCATGGATGGTGCCGAAAAACTGACTGATGTTGCACCACACAGCCGGGCCGAACAACAAGCACATCTTGTATAAGATAACCTGTATAATATCTACAGCATCGTGATGACCAGCAACTGGCAAGCATGGATCAATGACAGGCAATGGTTTACCACACAATTAAATGGACGGATTAATAGATGTGGAGTATAGATAGTCTCAAAAGACTGACAGATTTGCCAAAGTTGCCGAGCAAAGACACTTCTTTCATTCGTTAACCTGCATAACATGAATAGCATAATGGCGATAAAAACCGGTTGAGCATGCTTGGGTGACTATTACATAAATAGAATTTATTGTGACGAAATATATCATTTACTGGGCGTAGGCTTGTTATCAGCGGATCGTTGTCATTAAAGGTAAATTACAGGTGAGATGTAACGCCATGCATGTATTATATGATGTAATATAGCAATCTTAATTGCCAGTTGGTCGGAAGGATCTTTTTTATAAGCCACAGTCGCTTCGTCACAGAACAACACTATTTCGCTTAACGATCAATATGTTTTCGTTCCTCGCTTGGTTTACTACTCCGTAAGTAGCCAGTCAATTAGATGCTAATGGTGTATATACATTCTCCTTTGTCGCATCAGATAAAGATTCCTGTCATTAATGCATGGCTACCCTATATCATCACGATATTGTCCACGTAGAAAAGTATTAATAATGCCAGTTGTTAGGCCCTGCAGATGTCCTTCAGTGCGTTTAATTGGTTCCCGAGGGCTGACATATTTTGTTCGTAGCTTTACATTCACAGTATTTTTATATATTTATGTATTAATGAATTGCTTCATAAGCCACACATTGGACAACAAGATACAACTTCGGAGTCATATTCATAATTCCGGAACGTACTGACGTCACCATGGTTTAGTTAATTGAGCTACAGGAGTCAGGGTTAAGTGATTGAACATTGCGCTGTGACAAGGCGAGGTGGTGCACACCAGCATTATCATCCAAAATAAGGGATTCATAAATGGCCAGTTAATTCATTCGGCAGCGAAAACAGTTCCTTCCTCTGAATGTGACAATTGTCTTTTTCAAAGCTTGTTCATGCATGATATATAAATGTATCTACTAATGCATGTGGCTTCTGTGTTTAGTTTTATTTGTATAATGAGATGTGTTTGGCTTATCTTAATCTACTAAATAAATGCAGAACAATATATAAGTGACACAGCCGTCAAGAGATTCAGACCACTAAACACTGATGTTGCAATCACCACGGATCGTTCGCAACACAGCAATATAGAAAGAGTAATTGACCGGCAGCAAGACGACAATAGACTAGGCATCGTGAAATGTGGTTACCCAGGGTTTGGATATAAACGTTTATTTGATGACACCTGAGAGATACGATCATTACCACATTCATTTCTTGGGGAGGAATTATCGGGAAAACAACAATGGCAATTGACTCACAGTTTACAGGCAAATTCTATATTTTTAAATCATCTCCATTCTTTCACCAAAGATGAAGAAAATACAACAGCAGAATGTACCGTTTTAATTCCATAATCGTAATACTTGTCACGCCTTGTGTGGCAACTGAATGGGGCCCATTCATACCCGTTCGCAACACTTCTTCACGCAGAGAATACTGTCGTTCATCTAGTGGTAATAGTACCAGGCACTTATGAAAGATATTGACAAAGCGCAACATCATTTGATTTCTAAGAGACAATATTTCCGCAATGAAAGGTAAAGCGGGACATTATCATATTAGTGTTTATCTTGCACAATTGATTCATCTTTTAGTGTTAAATTTACTAGACTGTCGTCAGCATTGAACGCTAGCAACCGGCTTTTTGCAGAATTGAACTGCACACAGTATTCTTTTAAAAATTCCTCGTACTTTGTAATCATTTTTGTAGCCGCTGTGACTAAAGGTGCAATGAGTGAAACATCATCAGAATAACTCAAAGCACCCATATGATGATGGTCCATGTTACACCCAACCTTGGCTTCACAAAAGCGCCTTAGCAATTAATCGATACACACACAAATCAAAGAAAAAGCACAGGGCCTTGCTTAACACTATTCGTGCAAATAAAAGGCTCTGAACTAGAAGCATTTCATCGGTCCTTGAGTCTCTGACCAGTGTATATATCAATAAGTCATTTCCATTTAGCTCGACAGGGTCCTTTATGCAATAGAAGCTCATTATTCACACGATCAAGGGCTTTATATGCGTCCAATAAAATTACAAAAAGTTACAAAGTGATCAACAATCTCTTGCAACGCAAAGTGCATTGAGTGGTAGAGTGTGACAGTTTGAAAGCGAATTGCAGATCGCTTGTTTTCGGAGCGTCACTCTAGGATGTTAAAATAGTATTAACAAGTAATTTTTCCTAAGTACTACTGATTGCTATGGACCTGTAAATATCATTATTATTCAATGATTTATTTCTATTCTTTAGTATAGGTATCAGCGTAGAATGCAGCTTTCCCGGTGGAGCATATGCGTGCGAAAGCATCGCATGAAACAACAATGAGGAATGGACAAACAATTCTTGGCAGGTTGTTTTAATGTGATCGGAGCTGATGTCAGAATTACCATCGGTTTTGTCTTGTTTCAAGCTCTTCCGTTGTGGATTCGACCTGCTTAACGGTCAGGACATTATCATAACAACATTTGTCAGTTTCGCATCATAATGTTGCATTATACAGCCTAGAATATTTGTCTTTTAAGGCTTCTCATATATCACTCTCATCATGAGCATCATCCGCAAGGGTAGGGTTAGTCACACGTTCGTTAAATTTCTCACGAACTTCCTCACATAAATTATTTGTAGCCGCCATTCTATTGGCGCATGACGCTCCGAGATTTCTTTTTGTAGTTCCTTTTAAGCCTTAAGCATATCCCGCTAGTAGAGCATTGACCGCAGAAAATTGATTTATTTATCAGGGAATGGACTACCCAGCCCGGCGTTTCTGTGATAGATTAGCCGGAGTACTACAAAGAGACGATGCCTCGCAAGCATGGATTCTGTCTTCGTTGGAACATAAACATAAGTCAACATTGTGTCCTGGTATAAATCAATGTCATTAATATTTGGGCTCTTCCACTTCCGTTTAGTAACATTCTTGAGCATAATTTTAAGATAACCGGACTATGATCCGATATAATGTCACAATCATGAATGCATTCATAGCATACAATGGATGACTCGGGATTCTCTGAAACCATTAAGTGGTCAAGTGTCGATCTGGCATTCGACATGTTATTTTCATAACCAAAATGGACATTGGGACAGGGTTTTAAAATGCAAAGGAGAAGACATTCCTGGAACTAATAAGTGAAAAGTCTTTGTTCAAATCACCATCCATAATAACGAATTCAGCTTCCGAATGATGAGTAAAAATTGCATTTGCTAGATCTGGAAGCTACTAGTAGTCATGCTGTTATCGTTTCGTATGTCATGTGGACATCAGTAATCAACATTCTAACAGGTCCTTTAGTAGTGTGACAAATAACCTAACGTGCTTGGCATCTTTTTTCATAATCGATTGATGTGACAAAAACTTTAATACATGCCATAGGTCTGCCGACTAAAAATTCCAAATCATCCATACCAGATTTGCCAACGACCTACACATTACCAATTTAACGTTCAAACTTTGCAAACTCAGATTCAAATAACCAGTGCTCATAGAGTATGAAATGACGTATGTGTCGTCCTTATGTCCTTGACAATTATATATACCGATAGTAAAGTTTTAACTTAACGTAGAGGAAGAGAAACAAAAACATAAAAAACCAACATTATTGACGAACACTATTGCAGTAATTATTTCGGCACGCAGATACCAGTGGGCCAGAATTCATCATTCATCAATGTGTTCCCATCAGAGACTTTTACCTCAACTCTAAAGCTATCAGATTTTGCTTTACTATTGTAAAGCTGTTCAACGTTTCTCACCTCTATCTCCGATTCTGCATTAAGAGATTTTACGTCCTTTTTTTAATTTGGGGAGCACGCGGCTTGTCTCCAGTGTGCATGTAATTGTTCGCGGGGTTGAAATAGCTTTTTTTTTTTCTGGCCCTAACCTTGGTCGTCGATGCCATCACCCGCTGGTAGTGGAGCCTCACTCAAGTGCGATTGAGGCGACGGGTCAGGTGTGCATGAAGAGGTTGTTGGGACCACAGGGGCTTCTTGGGTAAACATTATCAACTCCGGTGACTCGACGTTTTGCTGACTACAGGGGCGTATAACTTGGTCTTCTTGCAGACCGCCTCTTCCAGTAGCGTTGAAAAAGCACTTGGATATTTTGCTCTAACTGCGTCATCTTTTCCCAGAGGTTGATTGAGCATGCTTCAGCAGGGGTTGCTTTGGGTATCAAATGCACACCCTGTGGACTAATGGCAATTTTCAGAACCTATCCAGCTACAATTTCATATTAGCGTTTTAACGATTAGCGTTTTGTTGAAACAACCCATGTGATTGGCCTATAATGAGAAGCCAAAATAATAGAAGCGCCGTGGAAAGCAAAATCTCGCACAAATCGACGTAGACAATGCATTATTTGCTTCTTGCATCCTCAAATATATTGCCTTCCACTGTTCGATCACTTTTCAACTAATTAGCGCTACAATAAGCAGCGGTGTAGCCCCGGTTTTATATACCGTCTTGAATCTTCAATTTCCGCGCAAATGGGTAATGTGTTTTGACGGGACCGTGTGATTTAGAATCTACAAAAAAACATATCAAGAGACTGTGAACAAATATATGGGACCGCTCAAAAAGCATACCCCGATCGATACGTTTCTTTAGAAAATACATTTAATATACGTTTCTGAGAAATCCACATACGATGTTCACCATTTTGGTAAATATAAGGTCACATGGTATCTGTTTGCTCTCCGTTCGTTAGGTGCGCACCATGTGTTTTAAACTGTCATGTTTGATAGAGTCCGGACTGAACCTGCTGCCGCATCAACACGTCGACGTGTGCTCATCGATGATGCCACCGCGACTGCAATCGTAATGGTAATCAATGTCAGCTGTATTAATCCACTCTTGATAATAGGTGTACCGATTTAAATTGGTGCATTGCGTTGGGATTGATCACCGCAGGACGTCTAATCCGACGTCCTGTAGGTCCTGCAGTGGTGTAACTTTGCAAGTTAGGGACACGCGGCTGTAGTTCCCCATATTTTTCTATTTGTGAAATTTGCATTAATCAATTGATATCAATTGCATTTGGCAAGGTAACGGATTACTAAATGAAGAACGTATTCATTAAACGAGAGAATGCTCCTCACAGTCCTTACAGATGTCGTTTGCACAAATAACACGCGCAATTTAGTTGATTGAAAGATCATACTATCAACACAAACAAGCATATTCCGCAATACATGCAAGAGATTTTGTGTTTTGCTCAAGCTACTACACCACTTTGCTGCACGAGGCGTGCAAATTAAGACATTACCGACATTAAATTATCTGGATTTAAACTGGTGGCACCGATGGAAAAAATGTGTTATCGACGGCCCGGCTGGTGCGTTAAATATATCGGATGGACACGTCAAGCAATAATCTTGTGATGCGGACAGGAATACGTCCTTGCAGCGCACTAGCTTATGTTCTAATATACACGTTACTGGGAAAATATATTCGTTAATCAACCAATGTTGAACTGTCGCATGACTGGTATTTGCAAATATCTTAGATTTCGCGTGCCGCGTAAATTTAATTTCGTAGCTGAGTCATGGGTGCCATTCATTCGTGTTTTATAACCTCTCGTCTTTTCATCTTGACACGCTTCGAACATCTTAAATTTGCCTCTCATATTAGTGCCGCTCTGAATTTAGTTATGGACGATCTTTGTCCCCCATGAGTGATGTTATCTTATCATATGCACTCAGTTTATGGTAGATTTATTACATAAGATTTGGCAAATTGTAGCCCGTGTTTCTTAGCTATGGCCACTGGAATTATCCATGAAAAAGAATCCTGCGGAGCAGACAAAACAATTTAGCTGGTGTAGTTTTTGATAATTAGCGCATTATGCATGATGTGCCCATATTTGACCGGGGTTGTGTCATCTGTGATTCATTACTAAATTGATGTGGTTCTCTATAAATCAATTTGTTGGAGATATGCATCTATGGGAAAAGACCAACCAATATTGTGAATAGCAGTCAATTTTAGGTAGAAGGTAGAGTTTGACGATTTGGAAAAATTTCCGTAATACAAGCTTGCTGATCTAAACTCAAAGATTAAGGCTAATGTAGGTACACTGCGTACGGCATTGACTGGCCGAGCTTATTTAATGCCCATGCTGTTGAGACAATAGTTCGGTTTACATACAGACCAATCGCAGTTATCTACCTATATGCATCGAAGTAGGTTAACAAGTGTAAAGTTATTAATAAGCCAATTGTTATCAGCAACAACTGTTGTAAATGCAGAGCTGAACTTAAAAACGTACTTCTGTATTTATTGGCAGTAACTTCCAGTCATTTGCAATGTTATATCATTTCTGCACCCTCCTTTAATACTGCGGTCCAAAGTGAAGTGACCAGTCTTTACAGCCGTGGATTATACGTATGTAGTACACTTGATCAGTGCAAAATGACAGTCATAGTTCTCCATGTAGCCTTAACATATCAATGTTAGGATCGTACAAACGTTTCTCCTGGTATTGGATTTATCTGCATATGTTACATACTCATGCAGGGACTTTACCGATGTGCCACAGACGTATGTTTTAAGCCAGTCGCAATTTCCGCTCTTCCGTTGTATGCATATGTTAGATAAATCATGTGTAGAATAATAAGACTCTTAGGTATGCAGTCACTTACTGGCAATTGGCGCCGAGTACATCGATACAAAGTTGATGCCCTTCCCCGTCCAATATCAAAGTTGATAGCATTTCACATAACGTGCCTAATAAACCAACCTCTTCCGATGAAAAGCAAATTCCTTGCATCTTGATAGAACAAAGTGCATATAGAAGATTAATCACCATCTGGTCATGTAAAACGCTTAAATAATTGCGTTTCCCTTGATAATTACGGTGTACGAAATAAGTTAGCAACAACCCACTACATTGCATCTGATGGTAGTTAGACATTAAAATGGCTGTTTCAGTAAAACAGACTCGCCATTTTTAGAATTTTTCATTTGTAGACACGTCTCGATAGCGTGTTATGAGGTTCAATATGTGCATATTCTGCAATGCAGCAACATAGTTTATGAATGACTAGTAGAGCCGAGCAATCAATATTTTGGTCAAATGCTCCCAGATCAATAAGACGGGATTCAATTTGGATAGGCTTTATACCGCGAGGCTGTAATGTCGCCAATATATCCCAATACATACGATTAACCCCAGTGTGGATTTATGTAAGGCAAATGTTGTCAGCATATTCCACCTTAATAGTCAATACAATGGTTGGATCTTTCGATCAGCATAAGCAAAGAATCATGTAGTGTAGGAATTTAGACGAAACAGCTTTCTCCTTGGTAAATGTAAATATAGTAAGAAGTGTTTGTAGCAGGAGCAGCACCAGCAGGAGGTGAAAAGTGAATTGCGGAATCTTTATTTTGGTTGAAATCAAGCTCAAGCGCTATTGATATATCATATCGCATAATTACAGCAATGAATATCTTGAATCTATTACTGCAGCTGACAAATCATATCGCAGAATTATAACAATTGTACTCATAATGTCTAGCTTTAGCACATAGCGAATTCGATCATGAAGAGCGAGAAGCGTAAGTTGTAAAAGTCTGTTTGTACATTTTATAATGGAGATTATGTATGCATTTCTTTTACGTGTTATCAAATTACATTTAAATTGGCGCATTGGATATATATATATATATATATATATATATATATATATATATATATATATATATATATATATATATATATATATATATATATATATATATCCAATGCGCCAATTTAAATGTAATTTGATAACACGTAAAAGAAATGCATACATAATCTCCATTATATATATTATATATATTATATATATCTATATATATTATATATATATATATATATATATATATATATATA
This sequence comes from Urechis unicinctus, assembly GCA_034190875.2. NCBI lineage: Eukaryota > Metazoa > Annelida > Polychaeta > Xenopneusta > Urechidae > Urechis > Urechis unicinctus. The sequence goes on from CM067342.1 coordinate 60,208,523, forward strand.
TATATATATATATATATACGAGCCCTATAGTTGATATATTTGCGAAAGCGAGACAGCTAGTTCTTTCTTTATCATATGAAGCAACTCACTTGACACAATTACACCCTCTCAAATTTACGCGCAACCATAGATCGATCCAACTAACGGTTAGCACCGAGGGACAACATCTCTGTAGCGCCTACGGGTGCGTCCTGTCAATGGCACCTCATATCGGAATACAAATTGCTAGATTCATTGGACAATATAAGCGCTGATTTTGTTTTCAGCTTAACAGTGCTGCAAGACAAAAGAGACTTTAATACAACTAGATAAAACCCATGACTAGAGCGGGATTATATAGAAATAGCCTATCCGATTGCGTTGTGACCCCGTGAAATGGTTTACCCGCAAAGATAGTTTCAGCCGGTTCACTGAACGCTTGTTACTGATCACAAACAAGGGTCAACTAAGCTCTCTCAGCGCCTACTTACAAATTAGGTATGGAGCCATCCTCTGTGTAAGCAAATAAACTTGTAAATACTAACATATCATTAGGTAAACCGAGGTTGGGTATTGGCAACTAAGAAAAACAGAATCGATCCGGCTTCTTGACCTTAGCGCCGACGCACGCCAACTAATAGCATTTTTTGTGTGGTAATTTGGTGGCCTCATTGAATTGTCAGTCACGATCGGCGATTTTTACGTATTCTCGCTTATAGCATTAATAAAGGCACTATATTCAGAAGCTTTAAAACCATTCTGCGGGTTTTGTAGTAGTCGCGAGCTAGCCAACATTTTTGCGACGACATTCCAAATTCAATTGTTAGCGCTCGTGAATATGATACCGCAAGATGGTGGTTTGCTCACACGGAAGCCCATATGAGCTATTGCGATTCGAAAATATCATGATTTTTCCCAATTTTTTAGCATCAAAACTTAATAGCAGCAAGATTAGAAAATACGCGGCAATCATCTTCCCTGTGTGTCATGATTTGTTTTCATTATATTGGTACTAATGCGTGTGTTCTCACCTTGCACGTGGGCTAATGATTTCTGCTTCTAGTCCATGTTGCACAATAAAATGGCTGCTGAAGAAAGACTATTGTAACAATTCAGGCAAGATCGTACATCTACATTTGTTTTATTGAGCATGTATTTATGCAATCATAGAATATTAAGACAGATTAGGTGTCGCTTTAATGTTTTTACAGGCCCTGGTCATACCTGCACGTTGCATCATTGAGTGACAAGTCTGCACAAGGTTCTCATCTGAATGTGGATGCTATTACTTTTGATGGAAAAACCATAGATAGAATCTGGTAAATACGGATTTCTTTGCATGATGGTAACAGTGACACTTATAAAAAAATACTTTATTCATAGATTTTAATGTTCATTCGGTGCACAACACTGCGCCTTAAGACGTTTGTCGAATTATCCCTGATGGCTTTTTACCTTCTATGATGATTAATAAGCGCGCAATATAGTTCAACTAATATGCCCTGCGAAACTACTCGGTCTTGTATGTGTTTATATATTAACTGACTGCTATGCAGTTAAGGGAGCCTTTTATGACATTACATGATCATCATGTTGTTATATATACAAGTTAACGCTAGCGATGCTATATGGATATATATATATATATATATATATATATATATATATATATATATATATATATATATATATATATATATATATATAATTATAAATAAAATAATATTTATAGACCTAAATATACATACATATATGAACCCTTCTCGTTTTAAGGGCATTCTGCCGTTACATTGGTTTATCTCTCTGCTCACATGATTTGGCAAAATTTATCTTTCGAATGATTTCGTAAATTCAAATTGTATCATACACATACAAAGGTTTGATAGATTCGATCATTGAGGAAAACTGTGTTGTAATGGGGCACCAGTATAATTGTGACGTATTTGTTAACACTTGGCGAAATAAAGGTCTAACTCAATTAGTGGGAGCTCCAACTCCCCTGAACGTCTTGTTTGCTGCTGCTTTAAATAACGGCTGATGCATATGATAGTCTCAATAATAACCCTTACATGTAATGCATCTCTATGACAATGAATCTATTTATTTGATGTCATAATTAATAATAAGTTATTTTGCTCGTCAATAATCATCCCAATGTTCAAAACATGGCAAACACTTTGGCAAATAAGTCGCATACATACGTGCATTACACAGCGGTTCTCCGTTGCCGATCCAGGGCGGCGCTTGTATTAGAACGAGAAAACAAACACAATGATCTACGTTAATAAACCGGAATGATCGGATTATAGCCAAACAATAAAGCATAGCGCAAATCCATCTGCATACATCAGCTGTGCAACAAATCTCCCACAACTGGCCCTTTGGTGGTCGTAACGTGGACTTAATTGTGTCCAGTCTACTTCCAGATATGTCAATAAATTATGACGTGGTTCCGACCGAAGGGCAATTGAAACCGGACCATCAATCTTTTGCAATCTCCAAACTGCACTAAGCATGCTGTGAGTGCAAACCTTAAAATGAAAACCTTCTAATTTGTCGGCGTCGCAATAATAAATAGAACATTGGCCATTTGAACATTGGCCAAGGAACATTAATATGATGTTGGATAAATATCATAACCATATGTCCAATTGTAGCAGCCATTTTGATTCATACGCGTTGATATAATGAAAACAAAGGGCTGACATCTACGCTAAGAGGGCCCCGAATGAATATGCAGTGAGCGAACAGAACGCATACCGTAAGGTGGCGCTGCAATAAAATATAAAAAATAGATGGGCCTGTTGATCTGATTGGTCGTGGCGAACCCACCCCCGAATTGAGCAGAAATATCCATCATAAGATATGCCCTATGACAATCAGCGCGCTCCACATAGTTGGCGTATTCACATATTCTGAGCTTAATTAAAAGCTCTTTGGTGGAAGCTTATATGCAGAATGCAGCTGCAATGAAACTAGAACACTGTCGCGTTAATGGTCATTCCTCCAAAATACTGTCCGAGCTAGACACACTTTAATGGGCGTATATCTCACACAGCTAGACAAAACTGTAAATAGAGACCAGCTTTCGATTTAGCAAGCGTAATGAGATTGCGTACTATGTTTGTCAATCAAGCATGTTAGTTTTGAGCATTTTGAAGGATCTTCAGCAATACGGATAGCTCTTGATACATAGCTTATGCAGTGTTATTCATAATTGATTTAAAAGTATACCTCCCGCTATGTGCCTGGTGTTTAATGGAGGTGAATCTGCATCATTAAATGTGAGCGCCCATATATCAGATGTTCGAATGCAGAAGTTGAATGATTCGCGATTAGGTATGCGGTAACATTCAAATTTAAGCTTTTGTATGAGTTAAGCTCAATCAGCTATTGCAAAGCATATAAGAAAGCCACCAAGCATATGACAGACAGCAGCCAGAACGTTATGATTATGCATGCAACATCTAAGCTTGTCATGATGCATCTTTTAAAATGTCCACTTACGAGAGAGAAAAAGAAATATGAAGTGAGCTTTTAAGTGCTAAAGTTGTGTATTCATATAGGCAATGAATTTGTGAGGCATAGAGCAGGAAGCCGAAAATGCAAACAAGAGGGAAGCGAATGGATTCTGTGAAAACATCAAAGCGATGTATTCTGCAAAACTAATGACAGCATCAAAAACCCCGGTGATGTTTCATAAAGGCAATCTGTAGTGGTCTTGTCAAGGGCTATTCATATTAACCAACTTCACCTGAATGTTCCCGTAGGGTACTATAAATAATGATAAGCTCTATTGCCTGCATCATTAGAGGGCTTTTAATGTTAACCGCATTCATGTTAATCTCGATGTTGCCAGTGATATGACTGGAAAATGTAGCTCTAGAAAGTATCTAATATATTTACGCTAATTCGCGGCCATAGTTTCACATGCATTATGTATTAGATGGTGACCTGAAATGTTTTACAGACTATATTGCTGTTGAACACAAGATTGCAGCACCTCAGCAGGTTTTATATTGGCCAGGACATCTTCAGAAAGATGCACAGAACAATAAGTGAGATTATTTTAGTGCTACACAGATTTTACATTTAGTAAGTGTAGCTACAACTTTTGTAATAATCTGTCTGAAGGGCAATGCTGAGAATAAAAGTACTGGTACTTGCTGGTTCAGTATCTAATAAACAAAAGCACATACATTTTACAACATTCATTGCAAAATTAACTTAATTGACGCTATGCAGACTATGCATCAATTCAGAAGTACACAATGAAGAACAATGTTTGTATCACTGCATATTTCTGCCATTGCTTCAGATTCGTTTATAATTATGTGACCTGCATATTGTGTGAGTTTTCAAAACCATTTTATTGATCATTTGATGAAAATTGGACCATTTTCCAAAAATGTCGGTATAGTTGTGGTACAAAATTGAAAAATACTTCATCATATTATGACATTCAATACAAGCAAACCAACCGACTGTGTCAAGGCAATCTATTTGTGCCAAGTACACGCCCACTCCAATTCTAAATAAACCCTTCTACTGTCATTTCACATTCTTCATAGTTGACACTGAGTTCAACATAATCTTACTCCAGGCATCGCCAGATACATCTTACCTCCAGACTAATCCAAATTAGTGTACAATGGATCTAGTGGTTCTTGAAAAATACCAAATAGCAGAGTATGGAGGCTATAAAGTAATTCCCCAACAGTGCAGCATCTCTCCCTTCTACCTCCGTCATATAAGAATTTGTCGGCCTCCTACCATCCTCCCTGCTATGTCTGGTTTTCTGCGCTAAACTTAAGTAAATTGTGATTAGTAGGCGGGATCCCAGTCTCTCACACTGCCCCCCTCCCCCTTCCCTCAATTTCAGTGTGCGTGCACGACTAATCGAGATTTGTTCAATTTGTACAGCCTAGCTTTAGTTCACAAAGCGAATTTAATACATAGTAACACAGCTGTTATTAGAGGAGGTGATGCAAATAATTTAATGCCTCTGCGGGACATGTCACTCAAAAGCTTATCAATACACTTCACCCTAACCCGAGTTCGCTAACAATTTGTTTTGTGGATACGCCTGAGTTAAGACGACTCAAGTCAAGATTCTTTATGGATACGACCCCTGATTTCATTCATATGTCAGATTGAGTGTACTACACAATATATCAATTCTATCGAACAAGCGTTGTAAAAATGACTAAATGTCACAATGGGCGATAATATATGAAAACCCTAGGTTGAGAACCCTGGTTGTCGAAAACACTTTTACTGCATTACATCTATTTTCTCGCTATCATCTGGTTGACTTCGCTATAAGCGTCTTAAATATCGCCATAATATATTCAAGAGAAGTGGTTTATGCTTACCAAATCAAACGATATTCTGGACCAGCAACGCAATTTCGTCTCAAAACACGAGGAGCTGTACGTATTATTCGACCTGCCTAAGTATTTCAGTTTGTCCAGGCATATATATATCTTTCTCCATCTAATACCAAATTTATTTGTTTTTCATTCCTTCTATCGAATGTCAGTTGGGATAATTATATATATCGGATAATAACGAGAAAGAAGCTGTTAAATGAGTTCCGAAAAGGTCGTCAGTCCGATATATAATTTTTTTCAAACCCCATAAAACTAATTCATGCGCGATGCATGGGCCAAAAGCTTACAAAAAAAGTAATACAGATATATTACAGTGTAACATCACTTTTAAATAAAAATTATAGAATAAATCACTGAAAAAGGCCTTCACATTTTTGGAACTCATGTCGTTTGTCAAAATGTGACTGTGTTCCTACAAAGTTGGTCGATTGTCTCAAAAATGTTGCATTCGTATAAATATATATATATATATATATATATATATATATATATATATATATATATATATATATCTATTATTTATATATGTATATAAATATATATATGTATATATATATATATATATGTATATATATATATATATATATTTATATATATATATATACTATATATATATATCTTAGAATCCTATATATATTATATATCTATTTCTCTACTATATATATCTCATTATCTATATATATATGTATATATATTATGAATATATATACATACATAATATATATATATATAAATATATATATACCTATATATATATAATATATTGATATCCTAAATATATATAGACATATATATATCTAATATATATCTCATCTTATGTATATATAGTCTAGTATATATAAATATCACATATCCAGTCTCTATAGATATAATACATCTCATCTCTCTTCATATATATAGATATCTATATCCCTATAAACCCTATCTATCTCCCATCCTTAGATATATATATATATATAGATATATAATTCTATCTATCTCTATAAGTCCTCTCTAGATATCTCTCTCTATTATAACTATATATTCTCTCTCTCTCTCTCTCTATAATATATATATATCTCTCTCTATAAATAATCTATTTATATCTCTATGTATATATATAATATCCCCCTCTATATATGCCCCCTATCCCTATATCTCTCTATCTCTTAAATCTATATTTCTATATATATATCCATAAAATATATAACTATATATATCCCCTCTCTCTATATATATATATCTATATCTCCCTCTCTATATATCTCTCTATATCATCTATATAATAATCTGATACAAATCTCCAGCTATCTCTCTTTAGATATATTATATCTCCCTATACCTATAATATTATATATATACTATTATATCTTGATATGATCATCTATACTCTATATCTCTAAAAATAATATATGCCCATACAAGATAGTATATATCTCTATACATATATATATATAATAGATATATGCTATATATCTATATATGTATACAATCTATAATAACACTATAATATATATATATATATCGTATATATATCTCTATATTATATATATATATATACATATAATATCTATATATATATAATATATATATATATCTATATACATATATCTATAATAAAATCTATATATCTAAAATATATATCTATATATATATAATATATATATATATAAATTATCTCATACATATGTATTTATATCTATATATATCCCTATATGCCTCCCTATATATCTAAAAAATATATTAAAGGCTCATAATATATATTCTATAGATATTTTTTTATTCCTTCCTCTATAATAGACTAAAAAATTTATAAAAATAGATATATATAAAGGGGGGGAAAAAAAAAAAAGGGGGAAAAAAAAAAAAAAAAAAAAAAAAAAAAAAAAAAAAAAAAAAAAAAAAAAAAAAAAAAAAAAAGGGGGGGAAAAAAAAAAAAAAAAAAAAAAAAAAAAAAAAAAAAGGGGGGGGGGGGGGGGGGGGGAAAAAAAAAAAAAAAAAAAAAAAAAAAAAAAGGGGGGGGGGGGGGGGGGGGGGGGGGGGGGGGGGGAAAAAAAAAAAAAAAAAAAAAAAAAAAAAAAAAAAAAAAAAAAAAAAAAAAAAAAAAAAGGGGGGGGGGGGGGGGGGGGGGGGGGGGGGGGGGGGGAAGGGGGGGGGGGGGGGGAAAAAAAAAAAAAAAAAAAAAAAAAAAAAAAAAAAAAAAAAAAAAAAAAAAAAAAAAAAAAAAACTATAGATATATATATATATATATATATATATATATATATATATATATATATATATTTATGTGTAAATACACATTCGATGTTGATTCTTTTAATCATATTTGAATATAAGCGATTTGGTGTCAACATATAAAGAAAATGGATCCGTGATTTAAACATCCCTTTTCATGTGTCGTAGTTGGCCTGAGTGGTAGAGGAAAGACCTATTTTGTCAGTTAATTCATCAAAGATGTACATCTACATACGGATCTCATACGCATTGTATGGTGCTATGATGCATGACAAACGTTTTAAGTTAACACAAGGTGAATTTGATGAGGATTTATCGTTAGACATCGATGGGAGTCAGCCCACTCTACTGATTATGGATGATTTGATGCATGAAACGGACCAATGCATCATCAAACTTACAATGAAAAGCAGTCACCTTTGCTACATATGTCCCTGATGCAGAATTGATTTGATAAAAGTAAAGATCATCGTACCATTAGTTTAATAGCCTGCTCGTATTTCAAAACCCGAGATGGTACGCAAATAACGCATTCAGCAAAACGAATGTATCCGGGTCATGTCAAGTGCGCATCGTCAAGCGGCCCACTAAAATAAGTGATTGATTGGGTTATCGTGACTGCGATGGATAGCTGCAGAGAATAAACTTAGACCGAGTTAGTAGTCAGAGGATCTGAATTGCTTTAGGATCTAGGAAAAATTACATTGGGCTTCTCCAGTTAATAGCGTTAGCTGCAGCAGGGAGCGCAATTAGTTTTTCGCGGATTGTAAAAAGCCACCATTCAGAAGTTTCAATTATTTACCTCACTGTCAAAAGACAGCGGATATAATCGGCCCGAAGAATTGTCAGATATAACACTGATTGAAGAAGCTAGTCAGTGTTAACAACTCAAGGGAGGGGGAAGGGAGTGGGGTGGGTAGGGCGCTTTTAACCAGCAATAGATACATTGTAGTTTCGAGATTCAAAGTGCGTTGAAGGCAAGTAAACCAAGGTGTTAGCATTCGTAAAACAAGTGACTAAGTAATTCAATGATTTATATACCCTCAACCAATATATCAGGCTTTACTTACGTGTGGACAAAGGAAGCTAGAACGGGGTGCAAGTGATGAAACGCATGACCGCTGACCATTGACAATCATTGCAATTAAAATACATCTCGTTATTTTGAAAATATCAATCGCAATATGTGATAATTTGCTCGTATGGCTTGATCTTACCAGGGATGCGGTAGACAATGTTGGATATATCTAGGAGTCAGGTCCCTGAAGGTTTCGAGCGCATTATTAGAATTCATAAAGTAACTAGGAAGTATAGCGGAAACTTCAAGATGCTTTGGTACCCATGCAAGCTGCATTACATGGGTCATATCCATGCAGCTCAAGGTTTTGAGATTTGTTGATTTGGGCCCTACATTAATAAACGCCATATGAGAGGTGACGTCACTCCACTATGCCGTACGTGCACAGAGACAAGGCATGAACTTACAATGGCGCGAATCATTCCCGGTTCACGGCAGAGGACGATGTGTGATGTGGTTGGGTCTTATCAAGATGGTAATGTGATTGCGCTACGAGATAAATTGAGGTAAAATACAGCAACAATCACAAAATCATGGACAACATACAGGGGCCCTGCAGAAATCAATATGCGTAAAAGAATCGACATCGCCTTCATTACAACCAGCTTAAGTGACCTTTAGTGTCAATGAAGTGGCTTGGACATTATAGAGAAAAGTACTTTTGGGGTTGTTAATCCATCAGTCAAACCTGGTGACTTCCTTTACGTGTTACCTCATAACTTCATTATGATGACATCATTGGTCAATTACGGCGGAAAAATAATAATCTCAAATGAATGGCAGCACGTTAATTGTATGTTGGATGTGTATGATATCACTTCTGCGTATAGCGATATCGGCTGAGTGCTAATGAGAGCAGTCATTTTCAGTTTCAAGTTTCCTGCAAATTACGGCCAAATCGAGTGATACGTATTGACATCCGTGATGCGTATTTGTGCACGCCATTTGTGCCACGTAACAAGACAACGGATGACTCAATTACCCTCTCCTGAGAATAAGCAGCCATTTGCATCCATGTTTTGCAAAGCAATGTCCTAGGAATGTGACGAATGAACTTTACCCCAAATTGCTTTGATGCAGGCATTCATTCGTACTTTCCTAACTTCTGTGCTGAATAAATGCATCTTTGTAAGAAGAAACAAACACCATCAGCAACAGCGCCATCAATCTCATGTGCATTCATTTTAATTGTTCTCACATATCTATGGCCTTCCGTGCTATAAAGGACTGGGGACCCAAAGATTTCAATCCTTTCTAGTATATGCCCCAAGCAATAATTAAATGGTCTACAGCGAGCAGAGATAATATCCCAAGTAGACAAGTCTCATGTAAGTTTAGTTTGTAATGCATGCAAGACCAGCATAACACCACTCTAGCTTCTGTATGCTCTTACATAACTAAGAAAAGTGGGCAGCCAAACGCAGCCTCTGGATGACTATTCTAGGGCCATTATCGACCGAACGGTAATGCATTCGAATACTTATGGACACTCATTTGTTGAGACGAAGAGATAAATGCCAAAGTTCGCTGCAATTTTAAATTTGGTTCGCTCAGATTATGCTTACAACAAGTTTTTAAAGTGATGCATCACTTTGTTCACTTAAAGTAAGTCTACTTAGTAAGTCAGAATATTCGTACCTGTGTTATTTCAGCGATAAATATATATATATATATATATATATATATATATATATATATATATATATATATATATATATATATATATATATATATATATATATATATATATATATATATATATATTTATACGAATGCGACCTTTTTGATACAATCGACCGACTATTTTGGCACACAGTCACATCTTGGCACACGATCTGAGTGCCAAAATAGTCAAGAGCTTTTCGAGTACTTTGCTCTGCAAATTTTTATTTAAAATTTGTGTTACCGGGTAAATCATCTTCATTCACATTCATCCATAGCAAGACTTAAACCCCTGCCTTGCGCAGGTGGTAGTTCGGGACGTTTGAAAAATTCTATATATTTGACTGACGACTATTTTGGTACTCTGCATTCAACAGCTTGTTTCTCGTTATTATCCCATATATCATAATCCCAACTTCTGATATATTGCTTAGAATCACTTCCTTCACGAATATATTCTATCCACGTGACATTCGATAGAAGGAATAAAAAATATATATATTTGGTCTCGACGTTTTCCAATGAGCTGAAGACAGATATATATTCCCCCAGAAAACTGAAATTCTTCGGCTGGTCGGATAATTCGTAAGGCGCCTCGTGGGAAGAAGTTGCGTTGCGGGCCGAAAATATCTTACGATTTGGTAAGTAATAACCACAACTCTTGAATATATTATGGCGTTATTTAAGACACTAATACCCAAGTCAACCAAATGATAGCGAGAAAATATATATAATGCCGCTAAAGTGTATTCAATAACCTGGGTTCTTAGCCTGGGTTTTCTCATATCGCCCACTGTGACATTTTGTAATGGATTTAAATCATTACAACGCCGGTTCGATAGATTGGATATATGGTGTTGTGTACTCAATCTGACATTTAAATGGAATCTGGTCAGTGTTTAAGGTACTTAAGCTATTTGGAGTCAAGTCGGGCTTTGCGAATCGCTTCGCCTAGTTATGTTGGTTAGTCGCGTTTGTCATAACGTATGTATGTATGTAAACAATATTTTTATCCGGGATAGAGGTCGCAATCTTTAATTTCAATTGTTAGGCGTAAATAATGCGTACAACCGTGATGTTTTGTTTTTAATTTGATCTTAAACTAATGTCAAGGTTATCGAATAAGTGAAAAAACGAGTATAACTCCATTAATAATGGTCGAATGAGAGTTATTATGATTTTTTTTTTTGTTTGTCTTTCTAAGTCTGAAGTTATCGCGTCGTTTCTCTGTGGTGAATGGTCGTAATGTGATTTTATGTGCTCGAGGAGGAAGCCCTTTCATTTCTGAACTTAGAGTATCATTTTCTGCTCTAAATATCCGACAGTTTTCTCACAAAGAAAGCTTGAAGTACAGTGGGTGTCACTTTTGCTGGCTCTTGCTAGCAACAGCTGATCTGTCGCGCTGCACAAATGTCACCGCGGCACAGCGCTCGCTCGGCTTCACTGAGCCCGGCTTCACCGCGTTGCTCGGCTTCACCGCCTTGGCTTTCGTGGGAACTTGGCAGGTCGCAGCAAGGACTATTCCAATTGATTGTCAAAATGTATGTAGGATAAAGAGCGCGTTTACTCTCTGCTTCATTGTAACATCTATGAACATCACTGATGTTATTGCTTACACTAACAACCATAATTATAGTGGCAGCCAATTTGATATTATTTAACGTGCCTGGATACAATAGTCTACTTGCAAGCATCGTTAAAAAAACACCCCAAACCCCTTGAATTGGGCGATTCCAACCAGTTGTGGAGCAAAGAAACTTCGCCTTTAACAGTGTCCGCGCTATATATAACTTTCGCGCTGTCTAAGTTTGATGATCACCATGGCACCAGGGGCGAGTGCCATGATGTATTTTTTCCACATTTGTTCTGGAAAAGTTCCTTAGCGAGTGAGGATTTTTACGTGCAAGTCTGACAATATTGTTATGGTTAGGAACCTCAACAGAATAGGCATTGTGTCATGTTGGGTTTTGACAGGTTGGCAGTAGTTTAATTATACGTCCGCGTAGGGCTATATCACACCTTTCTTTGAGGCAGAGAAAGTTTGGAAAGATAGAGGTTCTATTACTCAGATAGTTTCCTATCGTTTACATAGTAAGAATATCTCCTCAAATAACACCGGCTTTGTTGTATTCTGAGTACCATGACAGAGTTCTTCCGTATTTGTTAAAAATACGAGATGGAGAGAAGAGGTGAGTTTCCCAAACAATGCAGGTCAAATAGTTTATTGCAATGTTCCAATAAGCAGGGTTGATAGATTCAACGGTATGACATAAATTATTCAAACAGTAATTTAAGCATGGCAACAGTTTCACTCACACACGCCAAATGGCTGTTAATCGTGCAAATGACTACCACAGTCCAATTGAATCGGGTCAATTCTGTATCAACTAACTTAAGAAAAACGTGACCTACTTAGACTCGCCAACCTTTGACAAAGTCAGAATTTGAAATCTCCCAAGGACGCGGATTGTTGCCATGACGCCGAAGCTATATGGCGTTGAGAGATTTCTCTGGGAAAATAACCTGGATACATGGTGTTTTTAAATTAACAGTACCATTTTATTCTTAGTCCCACCAAAGAGATAATCACACGGATGTGTTAAGGTGAGTCTCCTTATGTTGTGGTGACGTGCGTCACCACTGTGCTCCAAGGGCCTTAACGTGACGGCGTTGCATTAAAGCGTCTAGACTGCAAGCCTTCAATAACGAAGCGGCGAAATTCAAGTTGTCTTCTGGCCTGGCGGGTGTCGACGCGGTCTCGACATACCCCGTCGCGCGGAACATATATACTACCTCTATACACTAAAGTGCCCCCCCCCCGGTGCCTTTCACACCTCCGTCAGTGCCATTTGTCGGGAGTGCGAGAGGTAACCCGTATCTTCGATATACTGATCATACCGAAAAGGTTGCCAACAACAGTACCAGACATGCTTCGGTAACCAGTCCCGGAAACGGGGAAGGGAAGAGGAAGGGGTACCCCTAGGGTTTCAGCAATCACTGGCCCTAGTGAATCCAGCGAAGTAGAGAACCTCACGCGCATGATGAATTGCAGCGCAAGGTTCTGACCCTGACTAGGGCCTTGGAAAAGTTGGAAGACTCATGGGCACCCAAGGTTAGCTTAAGCCCCCCCCCCCCCCCCTCACTACAAGTCACCCTAAAGGGAAGTTGGGCCCTGTTTTCGTTGTGGGAAACAGGGGCACTTCAAAAGGGAATGCCCAATGGCGCGGGAGGAGGGAGGCCCAGAACACCCCAGGGGACCAAGTTCGGGAAACGCCAATGAACATTATTTATCTATGTTTCAGCATTACTATAAGTATAATTAACACTGGTATATTTGATATTCCTTATTATCTCTTTAGTAACTCAAACTTATGTACATTAATATGAAATTTTTATTAATGAGGATCATTGTTTACAGAAATGTTGGCGGAACAGCATCCAGCACAAGTTGTGCAATTCCAGAGTGGATTTGGAAGAGGTGCAGGCCCTCAAGCGACCTAAAAAGAAGCCATCTCTAGATTCGAAAACTACCTTCCCCAGCAGCCTGAAAGTGAAGACGATTCTACCATCGTGGCCCACAGAAAGTGGCTCCAGAAAGAGTTTGCAAAGGAGAGAGGGGCTGTTGACAAAAACAAGGTAGCTGAGAAGATGCTCCTTACTATGTCTTTGCGATGTAGTCAGATTTTGCGAGACGGAATGCCAGTACCTCAGTGCACTGATCAACACTCATGGTTGTAGGGCAGAGCTGGGAAGAGATATTATACATGGGCCATATTTTAATACAAGTATGTGATTTTGAATAGTATCATAGTGTTTGAAGTCTATATTTAATTAAGTGAATTCCCGTTGTATAATTGCACCGAATAATTAATTAATTAATGACTGTTAAGGCTTTGTCAGTCGCAGCTGTATGTAGAATTCACTAGACTGGGGCCTAAGGCAGAGGGTGGCGACATTGGCAAGCTCCTTCTGTCTGGCCTCCAACACTTCAGGAGGGGCATTATGGAACTTCATAGACGGGAAAAAATCTGCCCTTCAGACTAAAGCAGACGAGGTCAAGAATGAACCTTTTGAGGGACCAAGTAGAGAGAGCAGGTAAAAAATCCCAATTTACCATATTCAACATCTACCAACCAAATAACTGCCGCATATTGTGCTTCAGGTTCCTGGTAGCTACAATAGTGTCGCTTTCTTACTATTTATTTAGTTATTTTTACGTTGGTTAGATCATATACTAAACTTGATGTTGCTGTACAACATGGCTTCTAATATCTACCCGATTTTGTATGTGTCATTGCTATCTCCCAGCGGCCCATGCAGCTATAGTTATCACTGGTCTGCCAATACTTTTCAAGGGAAAATTCTTTATCTTTGAAGGCACACTCGAGGTTATTGTCAGTTTATATATATTTCATCATGTATTATAATCAAACTAAATAATGACTAGGTAAACAAGGATGCTGATTGTAGTAATGTCTCTTTTTAATAATAACATTCTTTCATTCAGGCAGGATTTGTTGACTTTGTACTATTTCTAATGAAAGCTATGGCTCAACAATAAGTCTACTATGTGTTTTAGAATGTCACAACACAGCACACACCAGCATAATTAGCCTGCCTCCTCTACTGCTGTATGAGGGAGAATTGATGGATGCTGAAATTCATGTGTTCATAAAGGGAATGTTTGCTGCAGACGCGGGGGACGTAACAGAAGCCATGGCCATGCTGATATGTACCATACCCCAACTCTGCCAAACAAACTTTTTACTTTGTCCAGAAAGTTATGCTTGCCATTGAAGATGAGGTTAAAGACCCTATTGATGCCAAACGCCTTTGTATCAAGGCTAGCATTAACAAGGCTATGTATTAATGTGATTGAATTAAATAAAATGTACTTGTTTTGCATACTATTTTATACAAACTTATAAGCAGTAGGTCATATTTGGTCAAATAAATTTGTATTTGTTCAGGGTGTATGAGGTATTTTAAGCTTGACCTTCAAACATAGTCAAACTGAACTTCAAACATAGTTAAACTGAACTTCAATCATAGTCAAACTGACGAAATCTTCTAGTCAGTCAGACTAAGTAGAATAGTCATTACTACTTACGCTGTAGTCAATGTGACTTATAAGATAGTCATAGTGACCAATAGACTAGTCGTTTTTGACTACTCTTTACTTGACTAGGTAGATTAGTCATTTTGACAAATCAATATTTGACATACAGCTTTAGTCAAATTGACTAACACATTGGCCGTTTAGTGGACAGTCAATATGACTAGTTAAGCAAGACAAGTTGACTAGATTGCATTAAGGGGTCGTGCCAAGGGGCAGGTCGCCGATCCCCTCAACAGTAGTGCCTCCGGTCTGTGTGGGTTGTGAGGCTGTAGGGGGTTGTTGTGGTGTCGTGATAGGTAGAACCTGGGGTAAGGTTTTGTCTGGTAAGGGGCCTAGGATAGAGATTCGAGTATCTCCCCAGAATGTCAGCACTGTCGGTGTAGGTAGTGCGGCACGAAAGGGTCTAGGGCAAAGAGGTCGAGCAAAAAGTTGGCTTATCTTGCGCCACAGAAATGTCCATCCCAACTCGAATACCCCCTCTTACCCAAGTATAAAAAAGAAGCAGACTCGGCTCTCCAATCCATTGGGTCACCACAATTGAGACCATAGACCAACTACAGGGGACCTCATGATGCACAACGGGTTTGGAGACTAGTGACAGAGTTGGCCAGTAGTACTGTGACCGATCAGGTGCCCAATGAAAGCATTTAAGTGTGCCAACTCCTATCCGCGTCTCAATTTACCTGCCTGTGCAGATCGGTGGTATGACTGTAGATTCCGTTGTCGATACCGCTGAAGAAGCCACGATTATGTCTTACCGTGTTTTCCGCCAGCTTAGCCCACAGCCGCGAGAGGTCAGGGATGTCAGGCTACTGTCTGTTGGTAGAAACATGGCTATGGCCGGATTCGTTGTAGGACCGGTGGAGTCGAATGTGGGCGCTGTAAATCAAGTGTTACTCTGATTTCAGCATGGCAACTCGTAATGAGAGTGGTATTGGGCAATGAAGGAGGGTCTTATACATGCTAGGTCCCTTGTGGAGCAATTGATGATGTGCCCCAGAGCAGGGGGGGGGGGGGGGGGGGTGGTACAGCGGGTTGATGCATATATCCACCAGGTGACTAAAGCAAATCGAGAAAAGACCAGCAGTGGTTGCGGTTGGCAGCTAAGACAGCGCTGTCCCTGCAGCTCCAGGGCCGGTATTGGATTCACCACAATGTATTCCCTATCGGCCCGCCTAGCCTTTCAAGCTCCGTTGCCAGCCGGACCAAGCAAGGACTACAGGCTTGCTATAGATTCGGTTAACGAGGGCGCCAGTGACCCTGAGCCGACGTTGTAGGCGTCTAAAGGGTGGCCTGTAGATAGTTCAGGGAGGGGCATGGGCCGCAGCCACCCTGACTCAGCCGGGCCAGGCTTAGTGCCCATGTTTGGAGCCTCTGGAAAAGGTCACCCCCTGCTATGGGTGGCACTGGAGCAGAGGCTTCAACGTCGTCAATCGAGCTGGAACATACAGAGGAATGCTCAGATTCCTAATCTTTATCCATCCTGGGTCAATTGTTAGGTAGAGGGGAGGATTTCAATCCTCCAGATTCCCCGCTTAGTAACCCTACCCCTGCCACTGGTATGGGGCCTTCATGTCCTCTTCGTAGAGGGGTGGAATGTATCAAAGGCTCAGGCGTCGCTGATCCTTTGGCTGGTTCTGATGTAAGGCCCCCTTCCAAAGATAAGACCAAGCGGGCGGGTAAGGAAGGAAGGCGAAGGCACGTGGTAGTAAACAGCCGGCCGCGCAGGCAATGAGAGACCTCGAGTTTTAATCCGCTACGCGGCGCCACGGAGCAATGCGGTCCCTCGCCCGCTTCCGGTATTCTAATACACACAGTTTACCATAGAAGGTGGCGCAACATAGTTATTTTTAATTGAAACCTTTCGAGTTGTATCATTGGTGGCATTGTAGCAAATCATAACTGATGGATAAGTACGGCCGTCTGACCTTACAGCAATTGAAAATAGAGCTGAAGAAGCGGAATGCGATTCTTAGCGAGCAAAGAATTGAACTCCCATTTTGGCAGGAAAAGCAAAGCAACTATCAAAACAGACTTGGTCGCTGACTATCAAAACAGAAATGGTCGCTGAACCGCGTCAACCAGATTCGGGCCAAAGCAATCGACCAGGTATCCATAATGAGCCTGTGGCTCCGAGGAATATGCAGAGTTGACTGGGATCGAAGTCAAGCCATGTGGGATTGTAGCGTCCCAAACACACCCCTACCTCGCATGCTCACCAGATGGGGTCGTGACTGATGACATGAATGCTGAGGTCAAGTTTCCCTACAGTACCAGGGACAAACCTGTCACTCCTGTCTCAGTGCCATACCTGGTCAATGAGAACAACCAGCTCACCCTTAAAGCCAACATGACTACTACTACTAAATTCAGGGCCAGTTGTTTTGCACGAACAGTCAACTTTGTCATCTTGTGGTGTTTACGTCTCAGAGTATGGAGATTGTTCCAGTTACCCGTGACGATGAGTTTATTACTTCTATGATTTCAAGGTTAGAGGTGTTTTTCAGGGACTATTTCAAAGACCTATACTTGATTCAATGTTTTTTCACAATCTCTCTTACTGAGTAGTCTTGTGCACTGATTTCTTTTTTCTTTAAGGAAGCATTTGCCTGCATATTGCATGTGGTGGAATGTATAATAAACTCTTGAAACTTGAAAAGTACAAAGTGTTTTAATTGAAATATAAACAATTAACCCATTGGGGGTTCCACAGTCACTTATTCAATTAAAGGGACAAAAATGAATAGGGTGAAAATCATTTTTTCTTCAACAGTATTCACGTGTAGGGTTATTATAGATTACACTATAAGGCGCATGGTATAAAAAGTCTATTACATATCACCTTTCATTGAGATTCATATAATATCACACCCTGAGTGGGATAGACTTAAAAACATTCACAGTCACACTTCACAAAAACTCAACTTCACCTTAGGCAGTAGTGGGGACGATGCACTGCCGAAAGTTACATAACATATAACAAACAAAGATTATGTCAGAGGAAATTTGGACCTCACAGTGGATCATAGGTTCCACCAAGATTTTGAAGGTTTTTTCCAAATCCTATTATCTGCTCAAAGTGCACCCTATTGCTGGAGATCTTCCGGTCTCTGTGTACCACTTTCCCTCTCAGCTGATTCTTCTTACTGAAAAAGGTTGGTATATTAACGGTGACATCATATGGAGCAAATAAGTCCTGCATGACAAAGCCATTACCGATTCACCCTGGTCAGACATTTCTGGTAGTTTGCTCCTTTCCATCACCTGCCTGTCACTGGTTGCGCCGACATAAGAGGGAGACAGATAGGACACTAGGCCTCCTGGTGTAGCACCCACCACCACCTTCATTGTGATACGGTTCTTGTACGTTGAAAAAGTGGCCTAGAAAACAATATACCTGGGTCTCTGTGATCTCGACTTGGCCAGTTGTCCGTCGCCGGTCGGCTCGTTTCACAGCGTTTCGGAGATGCTCGTCCGCTACGCACAGCGCATTGACAGTGACTGCTTTACCCTAAATGTCGTCACCATCAAATATCTCATGACCGCGTGACGTAGAGCGAGAAATTTTATTCGTCGAAGTGAAGCAAAATGGAAATGAATCTCTTGTATTTACGCGTAAACCACGAAGTAAGCGCATAACCTGATAACTTCCGGTCGAGCTTGGGACCGCATTGCTCTGTGCCGCCACCTCTCGGAGAAAACCGCAATGCGGTCTCCCATTGCAGTGCCAGTGTTGACAATCACGTTGCCTGTCTAGCGGCAAACGGAGATTATAGGGTCATCCAAGCCGAGGGAGGCACATAAGCCCATTACCATCGGCAACGACCCATACCCCCAATCAACAGCCAACTCATGACTCGTGGTGGTGCAGGGTGGGGGTCCCAGGGGGATGTAGGCGCGAGGGGACATGGACGGTCACAAGGTGAAGTCCACACCTAGATGTCCTATTCCTGTGTGTGGGGATTCGTCCGGGTCTCCGACGACGCATGTCCCGGAGGTTTTCAATGAAGGCCTGGACCCCATGGATGTGACAAGGTAGCGATTGTCTGTCCTCCATGTAATCGCCAACTACCTGCTGGGACTGGACCGTCTCGCTGAGGGGTTAGGCGGTTTGGGATGCCAAAGCCTGAGGGAACCCACGGGATTATTGAAGAAAGCAATACGGGAGTTCTGTCGGGTCCACGGGGAGCCGGTTCCTCATAGCTTCTGTCTAAGGCCCCCAAATTTGCCCGCGGTCCTCCTCCACTGGCAACCTCTGATTTCGTTGTCTCAGCTCGAGCCCCGTGAGAGGGAGCTCGTCTGGGACTTGCGCCGTCGGCCTGCACCGTGTGATAGGATCGAGGGGAGCGGGGCGGGACAGAAGTCTGCAAAACCGGTACCTCAGCTATCCATGGCCTTTCAATTCTCACTTCCACATGGACAGGGCCCTTACTTCCCTGTGCTCTGACCTTTTTGTGCACTCTTCATTAAGATAAAATAATCATCTATTTTAATGTTGCAGACAATATCCCCAACTTAGATGGTCCAATGTCAAGGATTGGACCGCGATGTTTTTACCTTGCCATTCATCAATGACTCTAAAGGTAATCTGCTTGGATTTTCATATATCTTGATCAATCCTTGACCTTTGTTACATAACAAAACATTTCTGAAAAACAGAAAATTTGTTTTAATGCCTGCACTTAGCCGTAATAAATATCACGCGCTCCGATAACGGGAGAGTAGGAATGTAGCCCGTAATGGCCAGGTGACGAGTGAGCTTTACCAAATAAAATAATTGATGGCCGGTGACATAGAAGAAGGCTGTCCGGATGCCGTAAAACATCAAAAGTATCAGTTGGACACAAAAATCCCCCCCCCCCCCCCCCCCGCAACGTCGCGCTCGTCTGTTTGAAAATATCCAGAAGCTTTTATGATGATTTCCCGTATAATACTTGTAACATAATTTAATAACCCCGGGTCCCTCCACGGAACTCGCGTAGTCTATGTATGCGCTCTTGTTCTCAATGACCCCGCCTTGTTTGCTTTCTGCATGATCATGTGACCAAAATAATCAAATGCGACCGTCAAAGTCAAGTACCTTCTTGTCAAACTACCAAATACATTATTCACACAGAATTCAACACTGTTGGATCATTATAGTAACAAAACACTTGATATAAAAACCCATTCCTGCGATCGAAGCTACCAAATATCACTCTTTGACCCTAGCAATGAAGACCTGGCTACGAACTTTGACCCCAGATGAACGACAGATCGGCGAAATATGGAGCGAAATACTAGCAGACGATCATTAAAGTCAAGTCACATATATTGCCAATCTGACAAATAGTGATCATTAAAATTAAATTTAACTTATTTTGTCACAGATCTGGTTAAGAATGGTACGATTGTTATAGTATTTTGGTTAATAATGACATTTCATAAATTACGAAACTCGTAAACATAACTCTACATTAGGCCGCCTGACTTCGCGGAAAGCATAGAAATTTGTTGTTAAATACGGATTTCCCCAACAAATACATTCTGACATGGACGGAAAAGAAGCTGTGTCGGTAAAATAATATACTATCTCTAATAATGCCTGTTCTGTATAACCTAATCCTCGTTGTAGCCCTACCCAGACCGAATTTATAGCCATGACCCAATTCCCTTGAAAGAACGATTGCGAACAGCTGATTCACAATTGAAGCGTTAGCAGCATTCGTTTCAATACTATTAGATGGTTCGGTTAAGCTGAAAAACAAATTGTTGTTTGACAGACTTGTTTGGCTATTATAGCTAAGACTTTTCCTTGATATGTAAATGCAAACGAACTTGACTATGAAACATCAATCTAATAATTTTAACAATTAATGGTTGCCCTTCACTCCCTTCACTAGGTTTCAGCAATGAAGATAGATATTGTGTTATATGGACATAATGGTCAAACATAATCATAATGTGTATGGTACTGCATTGTTTGGCAAGTTGTGATTGTAGAGACTAATGTTTCAGCACCATTGATGGTTTTTACTGCCCTGCATCATTTGCATGGTAGATTTTATAAATTTATCAACACATATCAGTGGCTGGTTATCCACTGTCACTTGGTGTTTTATAAACTAAACTATTGACAATTCTCTTAATATGATAGACCAAAAAGGTCAACGGGTCCTCAGATTGCAATTATAAACTATACTTGAGGGTAGTCATATTTCTGATGTTGGATCTGCATTGTAAAGAGGTTGTCTGATGTTATGACCAAATATCAATTAACAACATCACATACATGTTGCCTATCCAAGCAATGGCCAATGTAATGGTCTATCAAAAGAGGAAATAAGTTGATGGTGCAAATACAGACTTGAAAGTGTCAGATATCACCAGAGCATCTGTGCTATAAGCACCATGACAATGATTATTATGTTATTTGACAGTAGATAATATTGAATGTTCTCAGCTGAACAGCTGATGTGGCCTCACATAAGTTTCATGGCATTGAATTATGAGATCTGACCTTTGAAGGTATACTATCAGTGAGTGTGGAAACATTTATGAGGTGTTATATTGTGAAAATAAATAACCAGCATCTGAATATTGGGTCCCTATTTTCTAACAGCATTGCTCGCCAACATTCCACTCCTATTTA
Organism: Urechis unicinctus; assembly: GCA_034190875.2. NCBI lineage: Eukaryota > Metazoa > Annelida > Polychaeta > Xenopneusta > Urechidae > Urechis > Urechis unicinctus. The sequence goes on from CM067342.1 coordinate 60,230,600, forward strand.
GTTCTCTTATAAAGATGCAGATTGCAATGCATTATCATTTATATAGAACTCTGTTAAAGTTTGGGCCCATGTACTGTGAATATCGAAGAAATTCTATTCTAAACCAACCAGATATGTATATTTCCACAAATCTACCCATATTTGTTTCATTATTATAGGTACCTGTTTCAGATGTTAGCTTGGGAACCTATCAGAGACCACTGCCTGAATTGACCATAACTAAAGAGGGCGTGTACTTGGCACAAATGGATTTCCTTGACAGTCGGTTTGTTTGGTTTGGTTGTATCGAGAGACATTATATGATGAAGTATTTTGCAATTTTGTACCACAACCATACAGACATTTTTGGAACATGGTCCGATTGTCATCAAATGATCAATAAATGGTTCTGAAAACTCACACAATATGGGCAGGTCACATACTTATGAACAAATGTGAAGAAATGGCTGAAATATGCAGTGATACAAACACTGTTCCTCATTGTTTACATCTGAATTATTGCATAGTCTGTAATGTGTCAATAATATTAATTTCGCAATGCATATTGTAAAATGTACTGCTTTTGTTTATTAGATACTGAACAAGCAGCCCAAGCAAGTACCATTTATGCCGCAAGTCTGACTGGAACAACAAGCCCTGTAGACCCCAGACTTAAAGATGCCAACAATAACAACTTGATGTCTCGAGCTGAACATGCATCAAAGATACAAGTGAATATTTTTCATTCCTCGGTGACCTGTTTACTATTGACAAGTTATAATCCTAAGAAAGGCTTCTTTGCATTGTAAATTAATTCCAGTTAAGTGACCTTCATATAAAAGTCACTACATAATGCATGGTCCATAAAGGCTTGTGCTATATTACTAATGTTATTACAAGTCTGCTATAACTAGAAGCTAATAGCGAAATATGAAAACAACATATCAATGCGCATGCAGACCACTTCTTATGGGATACAATGCAGACCCAAGCTCTACAACTTGCCTTCAGAAGTAACATTCAGATCCCCAGTCTAAGGAAACTACTCCCGGGTATGGTATATACACTTTACAATATATTGCGTTAATCCGGATACATTTGACAGATCATTCCAAGTATCTTTTTTATGGTAGATGTCATGTATGATATATATTGTCGCACAATTGTATTGTAGGCTGAATTGTTATTTAAGCTTGTAGATTAGCCATGCACTGCCATGTGATGTTTCATGATTAAGTAACTTTATCTGATGCTTTATCAGTAAGTTATATCTTCTATTCTCGGCATTACACAGCAGACAGATTATTACATACGTTGTAGGTACACTGACTAAATGTACAATCTCTAAAATAATCTCTCTTATTGTTCTGTGCGTATTTCTGAAGATGTCCTGGTCAATCTAAAACCTGCTGAGGTACTGCATTCTTGTGTTCAACAGCAATTTAGTCTGTAAAACATTTATAGTCACCATCTTATACAGAATGCATGTAACACTATTCATTTGACACTACCCTCACACACAACCTCACTTTGGCACCTGGAGTTGTTCTACACCATTTAATCAGACAAACAGTAGGTTATAGCTGTACCACAAGGAACACTACCTAACATTCTGTGGGATGACCCATCAATCTGAACCACACATCTCTTGTCTCTAGTTTTGGTTCAATAATATAACTGTTATCTCTGGATTAGTGGTTCCAAGTGATTTGCTTAATATGTGTACATGTTGATTGTTTCAGGGAACAAAGAAGTTCTTAACTCACAGCTTACAATGGGACGTTCCATACTTGGAAAAAATATGAATGAGCATCTCAAGTTCTAATGGGCTCTGTACCACCTCTTAATTATGCTTTAAATGTCATTAACTATGCTTAGTTGTCATGACCAGTGCTGGTTCCAAATGGATGTGCCACAAACTCTTAAATATGCTTGAAATGTCAATAAACATGCATTATTGTCAAAGTGACCCTTTTAATCACTATATAAGTTATAAACAATATTACACATGCCCAGTTAATGATGCAATACTATATCATCATAGCTTTTGACGGTAAAAAACGATTTTTTAACTGCTTACCCATGGCCTCAATGTTAAAATTATGTTTACCAGTGGCCTTACTTGTTCCATAACTGTGTTATTAATGTTGTGTTACCTGCATTTCAAATCCATCCCCTTTTAAACAAAAAAATATGGTCATATGAAACCTGTTCACTACGGAGGGTAGTCCTTATTTAACAACCCTAGGCAAGTATTCGACCCTTTTATTGGGTTTTAAAGGGTTGCCCTCGTAAAACTAAATGGCCCGGTTGGCGGGGAACTGGAGGTTGGCGTGCCACGCGTGACCGTTGTGTTGGACCATTTCAATGGCAGCTTTCTTCGGATAGCGCGTTCCATATAGAGAATTCCCCCCCCCCCCCCCCCCGCTATGTCGCGAATGATTATGCTCTGGCCAATGATTTTCTCGAGGTTGGGAATGTCTAGGATCTCGACCCTATTTGGCGAATATTGGTTTCCCACGCAACGACCTTCGCTTTTGCGGCGATCTCCTTTGTTGGGTTGTGTTTGCTCATCTGGTCGAAGCGGTCGAGGAAGATCATGGCGACGCAGTTTAGCTCTCCGGTCTTCAGTGGCGAGGACCCCTTTATCAAGCTTCTCAAAGGCCCAGACGATTGACGAAGATCTTGTAGAACCCAATGAGGCGGACAGGACGGCATCTGTTCTTGAACTGCGCTATTACCTTTTTCGCGGTTCGCAGCGGGTTAAGGTTGTCGGTCGTGAGCCACTTGTTTCCGTCCTGTTTGGTTATCTTCTGCCGGAGGATGAATTGGCTGCGTCGTACTGCTTCCGGAACGGGACGTCGGCAGGGGCCGCTCCTCGTTGACGGGAGTGTCGGGCAGGACTGGTTCCTTGGCGCCGAGGTTTCTTGCACGGTAAGGGCTTTCTTGGTTCTGGCCCGGCGGTGCTTCTTTCCGGTTTAAGCTGCAGCTCTTTTTGGACCCGTAGGGCCCTCTCACCGAAGGGTTCTTATTCGTCTGGTAGAGGGGAGACTAGTAGCGCTTGCAGCACTTTTATTTGGGTGTCTTGGGCTGCCTTGGTATTTGCGTAGTCTGGCATTCTACTGGTTAGGTCGAAAATATCCTTCCGGAGCCGTTTTGACTTCTCGCTGAAGAGCCCCCGCCTCTCTGCTTCTTCTTTGTGTGTGTGTGTGTGGGGGGGGGGGGGGGGGGGTGGTGGTGTAGTTCTTGGTTCCAGGGAATAACGGCGTCAGGGCCGAGAACTACTGGGAGAACTATGAATGTATTACTATATGATGATACAATCAGAAATATTAGTGATAACGTTACGGTGGTACGATTTATCATTAAGTTATTTGCGTATATTTCTATGAACTAGAGCAGAAAAAGCATGCCTGTCTGTGAGCTATATTGTTTGAGAAAAAACTTGAACGATTAAGCGTTGTGATGAACCACGGAGACTCCTCCACGGACAAACAAACAACCATATCGAGCCACAGGGATTTATATAAATCGTCTATTACTATAACTACATCGACATAATAAATCCTTATGCGGAGTGTGTGCAAGATTGGGCTTAACCTCGCTTGCAACATCGAAGATCACTTAGCGACGGAGCGTACAGGTCTCGGACATGATGTGGAATGATACTGAACTATGTTCGCGTTTTGTCAATGATATGAAAGCCGACCCCTGTCAAGTTCAAATTCAGACTCTGCACACATACTTCGCGTTCCATCCTACAAGTTCCAGAACAAGTTCAAGTTTCAAATTGTGCTTATCTGGTCTAGATATATATATAACCATGAGGCGGGCCCGTACTCGGAAGCGTCAGACAATTAGAACC
>CM067342.1:60239443-60266943 GCA_034190875.2 Urechis unicinctus
ATATTAGCGCCCAATTAACAATACCAACGGTACATCCGATAAAGTCGTATGTGTCCAAATCTGAATATTTAATACTACAATGAAGACAAGAGACACTATAAATAAATACTCACTGCGTTTGGAGTAAACAATCACTGGTGATCTCAGTCGGGGTTCGGGCTTAAGTGAGTGTTAAATTAAAGGTCGGGCGCTTCAGAACGTGCTGCGAGCGGGCGCATCATAAAAAACTTAATTCAGGCAATTTTTCTCTCCCATTAAAATATTTTAAAAAATTAACTTAATTTGAGTGCTGCAAATTATCATTGGACTATGATAACATAAGTTTAAAATGATTTTTCATTGCCATGATGTGTTTTGGACAAAAAACCAAAATGGTAGCTATTGTAAGTATCTATATATATATAAATATGCATATATACACATATATATATATAAATATATATATAATATATAAATATCTATCTATATATATATAGATATATATATACATATATATATATCTAGGATATATATACATATATATATAGAGGAGGGAGAGAGATATCTCTATCCATACATAGTATACATGCATCTGCTATCTATCTATCTCTCTATCTCTCTCTCTCTCTCTTCTTATTTATCTCTCTCTCTCTTGTCTCTCTCTCTCTCCGTCTGTGTTTATCCATCTCTCCATATCTCTGTATATCTCTCTGTATATCTCTCTCTCTTCCTGCTTCTCTACATCTATCTCTCCATCTTTAGAAACTCTCTCTATCTCCCTCTCTCTTTCTCTGTAGAGAGATAAATCTCCATAGGTATATATATCTGTCTGTCTCTCCTATAGAGAGATATATATGTATCTATATATGTAAAAAGATCTATCTCGGTCTATGATATCTATGTATATAGATCTCTTATCCTACTCTATATCTATATCTCCTATCTATATCTATACTACCCCCTATATCTCTCTCTCTCTATCTCTCTATCTCTCTCGCTCTCTCTCTAGTATATATCTATGATATCTCTCTCTCTATCTATATCTCTCTATCTCTATATCTATATCTCTCTCTCTCTCTATATATCTCTTTATCTCTCTATATCTCTATACCCTATGTATACCCCCTCTCTTGCCAGCCTATATCGTAGGTTGATAATACACGTCCATTACTAAGCGAAATGTTCTTTAACAGCAATAACGGAGACAAATTTGTACGACCCGACATTTATCCTTAATGCAGAAGCTGTTCCTCTCTTATTCAATGTAATGGCATTGCCCGGTGTTGCCCTCAAATACGTAGCTATTAACGGCATTATGCGTTTAATGGTCTTCTTTTGAAATTAATTTTTCTTAGCTAGCAGCAACCGGCGACCCCATCTGCCAAAGATATTGTCGCCGAGGGTGTAAAAGATTACATGATGAGGACCAAATGAAATGTAGGCATGTATTTAGTGAAAAGAAGACAATTGATAAGTATCAGGCGGTGTTCGTGCCACATATTGCAGTCGTTATTGTGACCCATACTCACGTTATATGACACGAACTGGTGACATAGATGCCCCATAAATACTTTACTGTTAATTTTCAACACAGTAAAAAACTCAGTAAAACTAGATGAGAAGGTGACAATATCTATATCTCACACAAATAAATAAAACTCAAGCAACAAAGCTGCGCTTTCTCTAGGGTGATTAACATACAGTGATACGATTGAAGCCGATGGAGACTGCCCATGCGTTGGGCAATGACCGCAGACCCACGAAGTGACTTATGGCGAACAGGATAGCATTGGGCACTTTATAAAGCTGGGTAGAATATAACGTACTTAAGGTCAGTAGATAGGACGTTATGTTGACTTAACGTAATATAAGGTTTCGTTTTATTATGCATGTAGAATTGAATACTCGAACGGTATGTTTCGAGTGCTCAATTGCCTGGAGTCGATAACCAAGCGTTGTGTCTGTCCAGGTGCTAATAAACTAAATATCATTTGAGCAAGCAACACTCATGTTGCACTTCAACATGATGAGCGCGTATGTATATTTATATATATATATATAAAAGATATATATATATATATATATATATATATATATATATATATATTTATATATACAAATATCGACATATATATGTATGTATATGTATATATATACATATATATGTATATACATATATTTATATATATATATACTTTTATAAATATATATATATGCATACATAAATATATATTTATATATATATATAAACTTATATATTTATATATATAAATATATATATATATCGATATGTATATGTATAAATATATATATATATACTTTTATCAATGTATATATATACTTATATATATATATATATTCCATTAATGCATTGATATACGTATATACTTATATATATGTAATAAATATAGATATATAGAGGTAGGGAATATATAGATACATAAATATATATAGGGGGAGAGAGAGAGATAGGGATAGAGAGAGATAGATAGACATAGAGATATATAGATGTAGAGAGATAGAGAGATAGAGAGAGGGAGACAGGGAGAGAGAGAGACAGAGAGAGAGAGCGATATATACATAGAGAGACAGAGGGATATAGAGATAGATATAACACACACACAGAGACATATATATATATAAAACAGATATATATAGATAGAAACACACACATATACATATATATATACAACTGTATAGAAATAAATATATATATATTTTTCTATAGATAAATATATATATAAAGAATAAATATATATATATATAAATATACTAATAATAATAATAATATATATATAAAATGTATCTATATGTATATATACATATATATATATGTATATAGATATATATATATATTATATATATATATATATATATATCTCTATATATATATCTCTATATATATATATATATATATATATCTATATATATATATATATCTCTATATATATCTATATATATATATATATTGTTAATCTGTTAGATGTTCTTTGTGAAGCTTGTACAGCTCCAAGGCAGAATGTCGTAATTGTTCTATGTATGTTTTATATTGGTAGGGCGGTGTCCAGTTTCTAACGATTTACGGATTCTTTGATTATATGATTATATATATATATATATAACCCGCATAATATAAACTCATAATATACACGAGCAAAAAATAAAATAAAATTGCACCACATTCAATCACTTGATAAACACAGCATGAAAAACATGACACTCGGGTAAGAACATATAATACACACAACAATAACACCCTACGGTCTTTCTGGTATGTGGCCTCGAGCGCCCTGGACAAACCAATGTAAACAAAGTCCACGTTGACAGCACGCGCCGCATCGAGACGCGCTGACCAGTTGAGAGCGCGAGCTCCTGTCACAGCTTCTCAAAAGCCGACCCTAAACTTGGAGTCATACCTCCGTGCACCTACTTACGTTATTACCTGAAACAACAACAATAAATTGGCACATCCCGGCCAACAGCGACACATGCAAAGATAAACAAGCACTCGAATACAATTCTTGCACAACAAATTCACGGCTGCTCGTGAGTGGTGTATTTACGATTTCGGATATGGTAATGGAAGAATGAAATTATATCATATATAAAAGACCAGAAAACATATGAATGAGGAATCGTCATGTAAGTATAACGGTCACATTGCAGCGTTAGTTATTATGTGAACAAGTCGTCAGCTAAGTAAGCGACGGTATATTAGCGCCCAATTAACAATACCAACGGTACATCCGATAAAGTCGTATGTGTCCAAATCTGAATATTTAATACTACAATGAAGACAAGAGACACTATAAATAAATACTCACTGCGTTTGGAGTAAACAATCACTGGTGATCTCAGTCGGGGTTCGGGGCTTAAGTGAGTGTTAAATTAAAGGTCGGGCGCTTCAGAACGTGCTGCGAGCGGGCGCATCATAAAAACTTAATTCTGGCAATTTGTTGACTCGCCACCCGGGCGACCAGTTTCGTAATTTCTACCCGCCCGAGCCGATTTTGACTCGCCATTGGCGGGCGGGCGGGCGTTAGTTTATATATATAAATATATATATATATATATATATATAGATATAGATAGAGATATATATAGAGAGATATATATATAGAGATATATATATATATATATATATATATATATAGTATATATAGAGAGACATATAGAGATATAGAGGGATATATATATCTAGAGATAGATATATATAGATAGAGACTTATATATAGATCTATATAGAGATACTATATTTCTATATATATATATATATTTATATATATACGTATATATATATATAAGTATATCTATATATATATATATATGAATATATATAAATAAAAATGCATTTATATATATATATACATACATAAAAATATTCATATGAATATATATATATAAATATATATTGCTATAACATACTTATAGGTAAGTAAATGTATATATACATATATCGCATTTCTAACTCATTAGTAAAACCGTCTGAAAAGTCAATAAAAACTTTTTATCAAGATTGAAGGGCTTGCAGTGCATGAGAACGCAAACAGCTTTGAGAATAGTCAATTCCGCAAGAGATATTCTGTACATGTGTCTTCTTCCATAAGCATCGTAAGCTGCACCTGGGAAAGCATTAGTTGGCTTATTGGGTTATATGCGGATTCCATGTGTGCGAAATACCTGTCTGTAGTTAAATTAGGCTTGAAATTATCCATTGTTAATTTTCTGCAATACCAATCAACGGCGAGATAAATCTAAACGATACTCCCGCGGAAGAATGATTACGTAACTGGCACGGGTGCAAGTGACACATGGTTTACTTCACTGACAAATCTGCTACATTGAATATAGTTGACGTCCAGAGGAAGACCTTAAGTTCGTTCCTTGGACGCTCTAACGCATGCATAGAAAAGTTTATATCCATAATGACGTGATATTTGACATGCAAGAAGCCATTATTCAATTAGCTTTACTAACCGGATATTTTCGCGTTAGATTTATTGTGTGATGGTTTGTACGTCAAGTAAAACTTAATGGAGAAGCAAACTGCAAGGACTGCCAGGGAGTTGTTAACGGACCAATTTGGTAACCCAGAAATCATTTATGTTTATCATTACACTTGGTCAAACCGTCATCTGACCTGGTTCGTTTCCCTACTCTTTTTCAACAAGCCATGCCTGAATAAAGCCCCACACCGACCCGCATGCTAACTTCGAGCGCAAGTATCTTAGTAATGGTAATTAAGGAATTTCCAAATAATAAAAGCATCCAATGTGATATCAAGTCATGATTTATATATCAATAATTGTGAATGATTCATGTTTCACCATCCAGTACAAACGTCATCTTGACCCCTATAAATATTAAAGAAGTAATAAGTGACAGAAGTGTTCACAATTTAAGCTAGACGTGTGTATCTGTGTAGAGCATTACATTCACATCAATATTGTTATATACAGATATATATATATAGATATATATATATATATATATATATATATATTCCTATATATGAATATATATGTAACAATATATATATAGATATAGATATATATATATATAGAAATAGAATATATAGAGATAGAGAGAGAGAATAGAGATATTTCTATGAGTATAGAGAGTAGATCATATATGGATTTAGAGATATACATTTATTTATATATATATACATATCACACTTATAGAAAATTATAGAGAGATATATCTTAGGGAGAGACATATATATATATATAGATATCTCTCTTATATACATATCTATAGAGATATGTCTCTCTATATCTATCTCTCTATATATCTCTCTCTATATATCTCTATCTATATATCCTATCTATATATATATCTCTATATATATATATATATATTGTACTGACGTCACTTTCGTTCGGTACAATTACAGGAGAGAATAGAGGATACTTAATGTATGATGTGCCGGACACTAGGTCGACATCAAGACCATGGTACAAGACGTGTAATGTATCATTAATATGGACCTGCTTCACATTGCTTGATGTCTTTTTCGTCTTTGAGTAGTTGACTCACGTGCGCTGGTAGAGGTTATTGCCGTCTCGCCAACCCTTTTAGCAACGCTAGAGCTCGTGAGTCCTGCTGAAGTGCAATGAATTCAACATTGAAGTTGCGATTAAGCATCAAATACTCAAATCGAATCAGGAATATATGTGTTTTCGAAAGACAAATAGAATTATTGTTTACGTCAAGCTGCCATGCGAGCAGGTTAACAGATTTATATTCACAGCTCGCATTGCAATTGCCTAATCGACATAACATGATTAAATACGGTTCAATAGAACATATTTACCAATGCACCTGAGGTAAACTTTATTCTCCAGAGTTTGGCAGCAGTTATTATTTGGTGATAGAATGCCAACTATTGAGTTCATCTTCGAGATAGATTGCGTGCAAGTTAATGATATGACCAAACGTTTATTGTTGCTATTTACGATCGATACTGCGTCATTTTGTAATTGCAATTGCAACAGTGTCTGCCTAATTCCATATTAGATTTGCTTTCTGCATACCTATAAAACTATGCCTTGCTTGATTGAATACACATCATGACAGTTGGCTATCATACTTTAGAGTGTACCAAAACACTAACGGTGAAAAAAGGCCGGCGCCATATAGACAGCCTGACTCATTTCGATAGTTTCAGTGCCAAATCTGATATATGCAACGAGCCATCGATCAATCAGGAGACTCAGACGATTTTGAGCTTCCAAGAAAAGAAAGACAAAACAGAAGACGTGTGGAAAATAAACGTAAAAGGATTATCGCTGGATGTAAAAGCACAACGCAAGCTGTGTGATTTAGAGATGCATCAGAGCCTGGTCGTGATTTGTTCGTATATCGGATGGATCCTACGACCGACGATCTCAGAGAATACCTCAAACAACAGGATATTGAAGCTCAAGGTGTTTCCAATGCCCATTGTATATTCCACCTATTTAAACTGACCGTGCCTGTCACTACGGTTAAGGACCTCTTCCATGATGAGTTATGGCCACTAGGTCTGATGATCTGCGAATTCATCCCCCCTCGAAAGCCATCCCGCGTTGGATTGGACAGATCGTTTTGGTACCATATATTTTTGTTACAAGATTTATTTATATTTATGTGTATGAATATGGCTATGTGAATAGCACCAAGTAGGATGCCATATATAAGGAAGGTTACTAATAACAATGAATTGTTTTATACAGGAACACTGGCAATTCAAAGAACAATTAATGCGTTTGATAATTTAAGTCCGAACGCTATTTCCAAGGAATGTTCGCCTATGTGTGACGAACAGTTACACAGCTGTCGCCCATATAGTGGATGCGCGATATTATGTAAAAAGCAGTGGCAATTTTCTTCGGTGCCAACAAAAACCATCTCTAACAGGTTATGTGCCGTCAAATGTTGCATTAAAAAGCTGATTTTGCTTTGAATAATGTATATATACCTTGTGATGATGTCCGAAATATCAGTGAATATAACGATATTTTTTAAGAAATAGCGTATACTTGCACTACAGTAGATATCAATACTATTGTGATAGGTAAATTGGCCCAACAATTGCTAATGACAAGGAAGATACTTTTGGAATGAGGTAAAGAGAGTTACTCAGAGTATGATCAATTTGCCCAATAATATTGACTGTGCTGCTAGCGATACCGCCATTTGTAATATGTTTGTCGCCATTTGTAATATGTTTGTCGACAAGGCAGCGGCGCGTTACAATTCTGTTTCATATAACGCAGGCGAAATGGAACATTTGAAAATAGAATTGAATATTGATATAAACACATTTGTATGTCATATAAGTGTTATCATAATCATAATGTTACACCTGCTGATATTGATCAAGCCGTCAGTGGCTTAAGGAGTAAAAAGTGACGGTAGCAATGTATTTGTCTCAGATTATCTAATCAACGGAACAACGATGTTGAGAATACATATTGCAATGTTGTTTGCAGCTATGTTGCGCCATGGAGCGTTTCCTGATGATTTTGCTCCAAGCTCAATGATACAGAAACCTAAATATAAACGCCAATCGTTGAATCGCTCAGTCAATAATACAGGTATAGAGGTAACGCGCCAGGAGTGCCATCGGAAACTCCTTGATCGTGTATTGTTATATATTAACAGGAATGTTTTTATGTGTTCAGATTCTCAATATACTTTTGTTGTAACTGAAATAGTACTATATAATCCTAACGGGGGTGGGTATGTTCACGTTTTGTTGTTGGATACCAGTAAAGTCTTTAACAGAGTCGAGTATGTCAAACTGTTAGAGATGTAAAGTGCAGAGATGTAAAGGAGTGTGCCCATTTGAGACACAACTGCATGGAAGATTTATGAAATTGTTTCATAACGCCATTAGTTTTACAAATATGTATTCAAAATCATGCGCTAGACTTGCGCTTTATGGCTCTCGGTAAAATGCACGCAATAGACGTACATACATATGTGCAAGGTATGATATAATTAAGTTTTATATTGACATTGTTGCACTGTCCACTGTTTTAAAAAGTGTCAATGACGCAATGAATTTCATGTATGACGATTCTTTATTTATAGCTTGTGCTACATCAGAATTAAAGCAAATGGCACAAAATCGCTGCATTCCGGATATGCATAAGCGCGATTTACACGTGATTATAAATCACATGAGCTTGATGTAAGATGTATTTGTTTTGTGCGATTTTTCTACGTTACTTTATTGTGTACGAAAATAAATATTATTACTATTATTATGCCGCAATATGAAGGGGTTTAAACGGCTTTTTTATTTGATGGGATCACAGTAACATAGATTCGTTGCACAACGTGCTAGGCTTAAAGGTGGCGCGATCCACTAGACGTTTATTCAAAACGGTTATTTTCTTCTATTCTTATGATTTGTATAGGTAGCAACGTATGACTAAGGATGAGCGAGAATAGCAACATATCCTTGGTTAATATTTATGATATGATTTCAATTAAATGCATGCATTGCATCTGATGTTTCATTTTTTAAGACTTCTGCATTTAACTCCTTTAATTCAGCGAGCGGCGATACCATTCCCCTCGCTGCGTTGACAATGGATATCAGTTGGAGTTTTCTTCTAAGCCTCGTTCTTGAAATTAAGCTCATCATTATCGAGCCATGCGACCTGCCGCATATTGCTCTTGTGATGCATTACATGGCATATAACCCGCTTGTTATCCTGCTTCGCGTTACAGTAAAACAGTAGCAATAGGATGCCTCATGCGAGGTCAAAACATCGATCTATCTTTCATTAGCAAATACAACGTTATCTCCCCAACCAGCTGGCCAATACGCCGAGGGTATCATACAAGATATAACTGTAATACTCATCGGTCTCTCCATTATGCGTTATAAACTTCGTACTGGTACATGTCGTATGTTCGGCAACAAGCGACTCGAGTAGCTTCTATAACTGCTGATAACGTTTTAATAGGCAATGGGCAAGTTGATCCTATCTTATACGGTACGTTCTAGCTTAAGTGTCTTGACAAGGTTGACAATCAAACTCAATAGAATAGCGCTGTGGTCAGATAAATTAATGCCAGCATCCTTACATGTACAACTTGAGACTACACATGTTTTAGGTTTAGTGGAATGATCTAAAACAGTTCCCAAACAGATCTTAGATTACACATTTCGCTCTCATAGATGATATATTACAGCAAACCCATTTGATTCACAAGGTATACCTACTAAATTATGGGTAGTCCATATTTACCACGAAATCGGCATCTGTGCAGGCGTCGTGGGTGGATCAAAAACCGAGTTATAAATAACAAAGGAAGATCCTCCTTGAAGCCGTCTTTTCCAAGACCTCCGTTTGCCTTTGGGGTTCATTAGGAGCCGACAAGTCTCGAATGGAGATGAAATCAATAGCCACAGGGTTTAAAGTCATTCTGTCCACTGACACTTTCACGCCGGTTCCCCATTGCAATTAGGGTCCTAAGTTGATCAGCACAATTCAAAGATTGTTTTCCAGGGAAAAAAACCTTATTTGCCACCTTCCTCTGTGCTGCTGTTTCTTCTGAAGAGCAAGCAAACCAAAGAAATTACCATCAAAAGCCATGTAACTGTACCCATTAAAATGACAAAGTTTCCCAACGACGCGCGGCCATGTCCAGTAAGAACAGAATATTCACCTGCCCCATTGGGTACTTCCTAATAATAGGACAGTCACAAAGTCTCTGAGAAACAAACCAAGCAACATGTGAATGATCCTTACCAGTACTCAAAATCGGATGCTGAGATGTTTAGTACACTTCCTCTAAAATATATATTGTCGCTACATAGCCATTCACGGAACGACCGCCCATTAATATTTACGGGTTATGATTTTGATGGCCAACCGCGCAAGTCCCTCGCAAAACTAACTGCTGTTGTCCACCAAGAATTCTCGTATCGAAACACACGGAGACAGCACCTTCTCATCAGCTGCTCCAATGCGCAATTCACACTGTCAAGAATAACCTCAAGATCAGTCTGTTTCTTGTGACTTAGAGATTTCGTTCTTATATGCACCCAGTGCCATTGGGTGACCTTTTGCTACACCGGGCGCCATTATAGTGACTGCCATTATCATTATTACTATTATCATGACATGTTGGCAGTTAAACTAATCGGTCTAAAGGATGAATAAAGAACTTCTAAAGGAATCGGTTTCCATGCAGTTAATTCAAGAGGCCATCTTAATGGTAAGGTGATAAGGCATACGTTACTTGAACTACAGATGAAAGGTATGCATGCGTTTGATATTTGCAGTCATATAATCCACATTTGAACCACAATAACCTCCATTATAAATGGAGGTAGTTTAATTATAAATTAACGCTGACCACTGATATTACAGGGTTGACCATATCAACTATACGCTGCAACTGGAAGGAACTGTACATGTCCCTAGCTGTCCTATATTTCAGTTTGTATTGGCGATTTACCATATTCAGACACATGGAAACGTGCGAGTCGGTAACCGTGTAATAATCAGCCGTAATTGAATGGCACGTAAAAATCTAAACCCAACAGGCTGAGCGTGGTTTTTGCGCCCATCCTGTAGCTGGACTAGCTCTGGCATTAAATAAGCCTGCTCCAGTGTAGGTCATCTTGCTCAATGGCACATGAATATTCACAAATGATAAAACAAGGATAAGATGTAAAGTGCTAAGCTTTGAGTTAAATTGCTATGCACGTGTTAAGTTCTATAGCAATGTTGAACTTTCATTGTTCTTAAAATTTGATCCCAACTGGAAAACTATATACAATGTCTCTGGGTGTATAAGCCAACATTTGATATAGAGTCGTTTAGCTGCAGCGCTCTCAAATATATCCCTATGAATGCATCTGACTATATCAAGCACCAGATCTACATCCAAATGCTTTGACGCGCAAATCCCTTTAAATAGTCTTTATTTTATGGATAGTCAAACACCCAACAAAAAAATATTCCACAGATGTGTGCACTAAGATATAGCGCGTGTATTACGGATGCTGCTTGATGTTAATAAGAACACACGTTTGTCAAATATTACGTTATATACAATTTAATCAATATGTAAATTTCTTTGAAAGCCCGAGTGGAGGAGATTGCTAACTCAAACTAATCAGAAGATCCCCCCAAGTAACCGTTATCTTTGAACATTTCGTTCATGAATTCCTCTATATTTACAAAATGCGGAGAGTACTGCATCTGTAAAGATTTGTGGGAAGCTTTGAAGGATTATTGAAAGATCTAACGGGGCGTGAGACATTGTACGACGTGGTATCAGCTCCGCCTAGTATAAGGTTTGTTAAATGTACCATATCTGCTTGCAGAATAGCGCGGTCAACTTAGCTCATTGCTGTAGATGAACACAAAGATAGCTTCCGGAGGTAAGGTACCGGTGTTAGATTGCCATGGTTTGACAAAGACGATGCTATCACCTAAGCACTTACGTGTTAGCAGAATCGACCAATACCCATTGCTACAATGTATCAAAACTGTACAGCTGAACAGATGGTAATTCGCGGAAGGATCGTGCTTTATCAAACTCAGCCGTTTTTAATCAGATAGCCGGAAATCGATGTTTGATGTGGGGTTTATGCCGCGGGCTGCAGTACACTCGGCGCTGTGATAAAGGTCACACCAGCAAACCAAATAGGGACAATTGACGGAATTACCTCAAGCGAAGGTGTTCACAAATGCAAATTGTTCAAACATTTACCTTACCCAAGTTCGATGTTGTAGAGGCGTCTGTCGCTGGGTGGGGAGTGGTTGGGGAAGAGTCTCCCTTCTATGTTGAATCTCCTGGGCATCCCGCCCACACCAGTCCGTGCTTCGTTGACCAATTATCTTCAATCAGCACGTACATTCTCATTATATGAATAAATTAATGTTAATGTTCCTGTAAAATCTAGCACCCTTATGCTAACGCGCAGCACTTTCACGCATATCAAGCATATTCATATAATTACTTAATGTTATAATGCAATATTGCCATCTCTACAACTGAAACGGTCGACTTGTCGGACTCGTCTGCTGATCACCAAGACCTGTTGACACTTGTAGAGGACTTCACAATTCATGTCAGACTCTACAGTACGGTGCCTTGGAGAGTGAGTACTTCTGCCAATCGAAATGGTCTTACGCTTCCAGTTCATATATTCATCGTAAATAGCGCAATGCGCATCAGCCATACAGAATTCCATCTTCTGTAGCGTACTAGTGAATCGTCGATAAGGTTTTCAGATAAATCTCACCTCAGCAGACATTTAGAATAGTTACCCGGCCAGCCGGAAATGCATTGTCGTCGGTTGTAAAGTCTGTAATAAGTAAAATATTTCCGATTAACCAAACAATCATATAACTAATACGTACTCTGTTTTGCACACCGCCTCTAATACCTAGTTTATAATTTGTGAATGCCACATATGCCACAAAACAAAAGAAACCCAATGAATGCGTCCAATCTCGAAACGATTTGATGAACTTCAATTATGGGCAACCCGAACAAGCCGTACACACACTTGTAATCACAATATGTTGCTAAGAGAAGCAGCGGATAAACAACGACGAGGAGATCTAGGAGTTAATAAATAGGTTGACACTAAGCTGCTGCAGTTGGATAATCACGCGAATTTACATACAAGAGCTGCATTCACTAAGAATGCCGATGTGATTTATTGGCGTTTTAAATTCACATAAAGCATGACGAATGTTAAGGAGACAAATACTTCGCGTTATTTATTGATTATGGTTGGAGAGGAAAGAAGAAGATTTCTTTGTTTAAACCTTCCATGTGATTGTTTAGTAGGTGGAGAGTTAGTTAATGGGGTTCTTGTCGCTGGATTACAGCGTGGTCTTTGAATCGAACACAGCGGACCAAAACCAAGGCATCAAGCGATTGGAGCTTCAGAAACACTAAGATCAAATAATACGCAGCTTGCCTGAAAATGATATTGTTTCGGTCGCCATACTTGACCTCAACAACGTTCGGGCCTCATTATATAAGCAAAGTACAAATTAAAACACACACTATTCGACAGGGAACGTTAAACTAAAAACCCTTTAATCTAAATATACCGTCATTTTATTTCTGATTCTTCCAGATGATTGCCTAATGTCACATTATTACGTAGAATTATCCACCAATAACTCTATGGCAAGTATCAAATCTTAAGTAGAACAACGTTGTTAACTCCATATAACTCACAAGTAACTTGTACAGCTGTCAATCATATGATTACGCAAATAACAAAGTGTTTATTGATTTCAACTCGTCATGGATTGGCGAGGCAACACTGTAAGTGAATATTCATACCTTTTGCTATATATATATATATATATATATATATATATATATATATATATATATATATATATATATTATATATATATATATATCTATATATATATATATATATATATATATATATATCTATATATACATTCATATATGTATCTATTATCTATATATGTCACGTAAATATATAAATATATGTAATATATCTATGCATCTATATATAATATATCTCTAAAGGGAGCTAAATCATCTCTCCAATATCTTTTATATTTATATATATACATCTCTATATATATTTAGATATATCAAGATATATAAATATATTTACATATATCTTAAGTAGAACAGCGTTGTTAACTCCATATAACTCACAAGTAACTTGTACAGCTGTCAATCATATGATTACGCAAATAACAAAGTGTTTATTGATTTCAACTCGTCATGGATTGGCGAGGCACAACTGTAAGTGAATATTCATACCTTTTATATATATTCTATATATATATATATATATATATATATATATATATATATATATATATATATATAAATATATATATAATTATATATATATATATATTTCTCGTATATATATCTAGATATATCAAGATATATATAATATATATATCTTATTAGAACAGCGTTGTTTAACTCCATATAACTCACAAGTATTCTCTACAGCTGTCAATCATATGTAGATTTATCAAAGTGTTTATTGATCTCAACTCGTCATGGATATATAAACTTAAGTAAATATATTTTGCTATATAGATATATATATATATATATATATAGATAGAGATATATTATATATATATATATATCTATATATATATATATATATATATATTCTATCTACTACATATATACATATTTATATATATATACATATATTTATATGTATACACACTATATATATATATATATATATATATATATACATATATATATTTATATATATATATTTATATATATACATATATTTATATGTATACACACATGTATATACATATACATATATATATGTATATATGTTATATATATGTATATATATATATATATATATACACACATATATATATACATATATATATATATATATATGTATCTATATATATATATATATAGATAGATAGATATATATATATCGCTAGCTATATAGCTAGATAGCTAGATCGCTAGCTAGATCGATCGATAGATAGATAGATCGATAGCTCGCTCGATAGATCGCTAGATCGCTCGATAGATCGCTAGATAGATAGATAGCTCGATCGATAGATCTAGATCGCTCGCTAGATCGCTCGCTAGCTCGCTCGATAGATAGATAGATAGATCGCTCGCTCGCTCGCTCGATCGCTAGCTAGATAGATCGATAGATAGATAGATAGCTCGATAGATAGATAGATAGATAGATAGATAGATAGATAGATAGATAGATAGATAAATGCAACTTATATCTATTAGGATTTGAGGCAGGATTTAAAACTTGACGTCACGGCACCTTCACTATAACATTACTCCAGCAGCAGGCACAAGAGCAAAGCGTATATTACTAGGGAGCCTTGCTGTCGGAGAAGTGGTCTTAGGTCGTATACATCTAGCGATAATGGGCACATAAGGTTATTTGATGTCTATCGCGGTCAGAGGCCCTTGCATGAGCTGACATACCCGGCTTTTTTCATGTGCGTCTCCATACAACATACATTTTGTTCTTGCGCATGTTCCTCGTGGCGTTAGGTCATAAACCCTGCCATATGCTTGCCATATGATCGTTACACCTGTTATATCTGTCAGCTCACATGATTGGACCAAATATATCTTAAGCAAGTCTTGACACATGCGAATGACAGCATTACTTGCTTAGGTTTGATAAATTCGATCATTGAAATTGTGCTGTAATGTGGCTTCAGGACAATTGTGATGAGTTGTTTATAATTGTGCCAAAAGGAAGTCTATTTCGATCAGCGGGTGCACTACTGCTAATGCTTAGGCGGTGATTGAGGAAAGCAGGCAGGAAAGTTGATGTAACACTGCGAAATTTTCGTTATCCTCAGTTTCTGTAATCTATTTAACATTGTGCGATAACGATACATTTCATTTCACCTGGCATGCCACTCTCATTTAGAATTTTACCTTTATTGATCGCGTGTCAGTTACCACCATAAGCATATACTTCATTTGCTCTTTATTATGCGTCCAGTAATATTGAATCGGTGCATGTGTGCTCGGCCGATATGATTTTATGGGAGTCTTCATTGTGCTTATAATCAGCCTGTTTTACTGTTTTGGGCAAATGGGTTTGTTGCCATTAACCACCGATGCATATATAAGTTCTCAAAAGATTATGGTCTTTCAACTTGAAATACTTTGCAGAAATATCGCAAATCATGTCAAATGATGTCCACCAGTTGTTTAAGCCATTATGGCCCTCTATGAAGACGAGAAGATGGGGGTTTTCTTTGCTTTACCTGTTGCTGATTGAAAAAGTGCCATGTCTCTATGACGCTGCCATCAATTGACCCAAACTCATTAATAGGTCAATGTGACAGTGATAGCTGCGGGCGCATAAGGTGACTGTGTTCGGCATTAAAAGAATCGTTCGAAAATCAGTTAGGTGTTAGAAGACGAAATCTAAGTAACATTTAACGTTTTTCAAAAAAATGAAGAACCTTTGAGGTTCTCTAATATACCTCGGTCAGTTTCGTAGTTTGAAATCAATTATGTGCTTCTAACATCAATGATAATGTTATCAAGAGAATTGTTCAGAGAGAGCGCTGGAGGGAATAAAGCCCATACTGGAGCAGAATGCCATTATGGGGACGTCAATCACACTCTTTGCTAAATATTCTACTTTCCAAAGGAGTCTGCCAGTGATGTGAGATCAACAGTGAAGGTGAAGTGCTGGCATGGGATATAATCACATGGTAGGTAACCTTATGCTGCTCGTTGTGTTTGAGTCACCCGTTCTACGTGATCGCCATTCGCTGAAAGTGCCTCAAAGCATTGCCTTCCAGATACGTGGTCCCGCTTTTAAGGCTATTCACTGGGCAACCCTAATATACTTATGGGTTCTAGTTACAATATACCCACCCTACAGGTGTTGCTTACCAAGCAGTCATGACTCAAAACATACGGAGCACACACCTTCGCATCAGCAGTACCAGTGCTGTGGATCCAGCTACCACTTATATAAGATCGTCACCCACGCGTAACACAGTCAAGATTGATCTCGATACCCGCTTGTTCCAATGACTTCACCTTTTCTGTTATGTATATACAAAGCTGGTAAGATCGACCTTTCCTTCGACAAGGTGTTGTAAAAGTTGCTGTTATTATTATGGTTACTATTATCATGATGCGTCGGCCGTTATTTAAATCCGTGTGAAGGATGAATAAGGAACGTCTAGAGGGAGCGGCATCAGCGCAGCGTATGATTACACTCAATGTAAGGAACAAAAGGCCTACGTTCCTTGAATTGTTGAGGATGCAGCAGATCTCGTTAAAATAGGGTAAATTGCATATGGGGACTGGAAACCAGAAGAAGCCAAATGCTTACAGGGAGTGCATAATTTGCATTATGACATAGCTATATTATCAATTCGTATCTGTCTGAACAAAGTGAGTACGTATTTATGTATGCCTGATGCATAAATATATGTATGTATGTATGTATGTATGTATGTATGTATGTATGTATGTATGTATGTATGTATGTAT
Organism: Urechis unicinctus; assembly: GCA_034190875.2. NCBI lineage: Eukaryota > Metazoa > Annelida > Polychaeta > Xenopneusta > Urechidae > Urechis > Urechis unicinctus. The sequence continues at coordinate 60,256,946 of CM067342.1, forward strand.
GTATGTATGTATGTATGTATGTATGTATCGTATCTGTCTGAACAAAGTGAGTACGTATTTATGTATGCCTGATGCATAAATATATGTATGTATGTATGTATGTATGTATGTATGTATGTATGTATGTATATGTATGTATGTATGTATGTATGTATGTATGTATGTATGTATGTATGTATGTATGTATGTATGTATGTATGTATGTATGTATGTATGTATGTATGTATGTATGTATGTATGTATGTATGTATGTATGTATGTATGTATGTATGTATGTATGTATGTGTATCTGTATGTCTGTATGTATGTATGTGTCTGTATGTCTGTATGTATGTATGTCTGTATGTATGTCTGTCTGTCTGTATGTATGTATGTATGTCTGTATGTATGTGTCTGTCTGTATGTATGTCTGTATGTCTGTCTGTCTGTCTGTATGTATGTCTGTCTGTCTGTCTGTCTGTATGTATGTATGTATGTCTGTATGTCTGTCTGTCTGTCTGTCTGTCTGTCTGTTCTGTCTGTCTGTCTGTATGTCTGTCTGTCTGTTCTGTCTGTCTGTCTGTCTGTATGTCTGTCTGTCTGTCTGTCTGTATGTCTGTAGTATGTCTGTCTGTCTGTCTGTCTGTCTGTATGTCTGTATGTATGTCTGTCTGTCTGTCTGTCTGTATGTGTCTGTCTGTCTGTCTGTCTGTCTGTATGTCTGTGTGTCTGTCTGTCTGTCTGTCTGTCTGTCTGTCTGTCTGTCTGTCTGTCTGTCTGTCTGTCTGTCTGTCTGTCTGTCTGTCTGTCTGTCTGTCTGTCTGTCTGTCTGTATGTCTGTCTGTCTGTCTGTCTGTCTGTCTGTATGTCTGTCTGTCTGTCTGTCTGTCTGTCTGTCTGTCTGTATGTATGTCTGTCTGTCTGTCTGTCTGTATGTCTGTATGTCTGTATGTCTGTATGTATGTATGTATGTATGTAAGGTAAATAAATCGCATACATACGTACATTGCACAACGGTTCTCCATTGCCGACTCAGAGCGACGCTTGTGCTAAAACGTGCCAGCAGACACCATGATATACGTTAATAAGCCGGGATGATTGGATTATAGCCAAACAATAAAACAAATCCCAAATACATGTCTGTACATCAGTTGTGCTATAAATTAGTTGTAAAGTAGACTTCCTTGTATCGAGTCAGCTGCCAGGTCTGTCAATACATTATGACCCTGTTCCGTCTTACGGGCAATTGTAGCTCAACCATCACTGTTTGACAATCCCCGAACTGCGCTAAGCAAGTAAGAACCTTCTAATTCGCAGTAACAAATAAAATATTTTTTAAAACAATGTCGGTTCATTGCAAGGAGCCTTGACAATCTATCTATAACATTAAGTTAAAACAAGGGCATTGTTTTGACTGCACTGATACCTTGAAGTTGTATGATTATCCTTTCCAAGTTACATATTATTGCAGTCATTCTGATGCATCAACATTGATATGATGGATGTAAAGAGCGTGTATTGACGTTAAGAGAGCTTTGACGGGATATGCGGTGAGCGAACAGAAACAATATCGTCAGATGGGCCACCCCATGGGGTGTAAAGCTGGGTAAGGTAGCATTTCTACGACGCCAATCCTATTCATAAATTATCTGGCCGAATTATCAGTCCTGATTGCTATATTCGTGCAAACAAGACTCATTGCGTTAACGCGTGTCCATACTTCTTATCAAAACCTCCCATCACGCGCCGTACAACCGCACGTAATACGGCTCACGATTTACACATAATATGAAAGCGAGACATTAGCCGGAGAAGTGCTTCCGTTTTCGCCCTACATTATATGCCGATAGGTTCATCTTTATCATGTCTCTTTTTGGATAATAGGCACCTGCAAGCCCAAATCTTCAAAATGACATTTTATTAAATAAAGCAAAATCGTCCACGTAATGCACCAACCCGAAGTTCGCATGAATGTCGTGGGATATCATTTCCCATCAGGTTTATGTATATCAAAATGCCCGTACGTTAAAGCTAAGCACCACAGCGTCAAGCTGTGTATGAACTGACACAGCAGCTAGTTACGACAGATCTATCATCTTACATCAACACTCGTGTATTTCAGCCTGGCTTAGTCTGCGTGGCTTATGTCATGCAAATTACCAGGAGACGGTCAAGGTCAGCTCAACTATTGGCGAATTTATGTACATTTAAGTCCATCAAAATACCTTTACCATTTCTTTAGGATACATAAATCTAATTTTATGCGATATGTTTTACATCAATCATGGCATGCGTTAGGAATCAGACGAAGAGCTCTTAGATAGTAGCTAAAAAGGGGTGGAATGTGCAGTCAACAGCTGCGATTATAATCAATATGCCATATTAATCCAGTTCTCGTGCAGATGAATGAAGAATGGAAAACAGCATGGTATCCACTTGATACACGCCCTGCGAATGGCGGCGGTCATTTTGTGGGATTACAATCACTAACGCTTTATAACAAAGCAGAAGCTGTTCTATCAGGGCTTTTCACTGGAGTGGCGTCAATATCCGGTGTAGCTTATTTGATTATTATTTGTGCCATGTGATTGCTCCAGCAAAGTAACAACAATTACACGACTCAATATTTACCGACGGGATTTGTCGAGGATAGGAAACTTACAAATGTATGTCAATGGTTATGAACTTCAAGTACTGAACTACTTATAAATCCTGGAATTATATAGTTTGGTTTCAGCGGTCACCAAAAACTAATTTTAAACAGATTATGACAGGATGCACGGTTAAGCAATTAGTACCAAAATATCATCTGTAAGATGTAATATTTGGTCAAAAGAACAAATACTACATGGTGGTGATGCATGACACCGAGCGATATCAAACGAATGAGTTGATATTAATGAATCTTACAGCCTGTGTATCTGAAAATAGTCTTGGCTTTAATGATATTTTACGGTTAAGAGTATCAGCTGCTCCGGCGTTATTATCAGCTGAGTGACTTTGAGCTTCACCTGTTTACTGCACCACCGCCAAGCGAGGCACATCGCTGCTGGCCTTTTTTGACGCAGTTTGTTAGTCGCTCATTCATCTGCAAGCTCGCTCAGGTCGTGAAATGAAAGTTTCAAATAACAGGCGCTGGGGCTAGACAGTGGTGATCTAACTCCAAGCCCCCATATACAAGTCTTATATTGATACTGCTGCATGCTTGATGGTAGGGTCCTAATGGTATACACTCTGACGACTTTCAATCACAGATCAGTTTTTGAGCTTGTCGAACTGATGATGGCGATGAAGCAAATTACCTTCATATAGAAGTAGTACTTAAACCTTTGGCAGGCCGGATCGTTGCAACCCTCGTTCACACAAAGCTTACTGAACAATAGATGCATCAAACATCGACAGTTTGCTTAGCCATCGATATCGGATTCACCATAAACCATCAACATATCACACGGCGCAGAATTGATGTATGAACGATCGACTCATCACAAGACAATCCCGTAGTTTCCGACCCCCTACATCATTACAGTTCAGAAGCATAGCCATGTCATCTTGACAATAAACCACCCATGTACTACTGTCCTCTATGGTGTCGAACTGAAATCACGGAATCGCTGCAGAACCAATAGAGATAGTCGTCAATGAGTGCATAGTGATGCATCGCCATAGATGTTATCGGCAACGCTTGTGAAAATATATTAACATCATACACCATAACTTGAGGCTTTTGGCCCAAACACTATCCAGCGGTTCAACCAGAGCAAGCGGTTCAACCAACACATTCAATCTTTCTTGAAGCCAGAAAGTAGTGGCTACACAAATGAATCGCATCAATGGCGTTGTCGTTGATGAAGTACAGCATAGAAAAGTATCTGGCTTCGGACTGAAGCCCTATAACGAATAGAAATATGCCAATTGTACAAAAATAATATTGCAGGTGATACAAAATATGGATTGCAACTCTATGGAGCGAAACATTGAAAAAGAGGGAACGCTATTGTGATGTGATCTGTTAATGTAATGTAAAAAGATGCAAGGCATCACGAACAACTTGAGTTAGAGAGAGAGAGCATGCGCATGCGTCTATATATGCCATTTGTGTAATTCTCGGCTGCCACTAGCAAGAACAATTTTAAACAAACAGTGTTAGCGATGTTGTAACAAATTTATACTGCCACTAGCACGAATAAATTTAAACACACATTATTAGCGATATTATAACCGTATATACACTCCGAACATTACAATTAGGTAAGCCCAATTTCAAGCTTCATCATGATAGTTTGCTAACGCAGCGTGAACATTGGCTTAAGGCAGATTCTAATATAAAAGTCCTAATCATTATTTATTTGCAAATACAGTCCGCTCTATGTATATGTTATCTCTGGATAGGTAATTCACTAACAGCGAGACGAAATCAGATGGCTGCGATCTGTAAACATATTAGTTATTGCTATCAGTTTTTTGCAATGTAAGCCATCAATCTAGGGTTAAATTTATTGACAGCTTGAATGCCTGAGTTAAAAAGCATATTGAAAGTCACAATTTTTTATTGTTAGCTTTGTAAATGTTTAGAGTGGGTTTTAGCATTTGCTTTTGCGTAGGGATTAGCTGAAAGGTAAGGTAAATATAGTGTATAGCGGGACACCAGCTCCAGTGTGTTTATATGGTTCCGAGCGGATGTTGGGAGTGCCTCAGCGTGGAGTATTGGTTAACAGCCATTGATTGCTGCCCTTTAAGCTCATCACCTGTGATGGTTGCTGCTGGTTCCCATTAACCGTGCATGAAGCTCCATGCCTGGCAGCATATGGTATTTGTACATAAGTAAGGCAATAAGCCAGTTAGTTTTGTATTATGCATGTTACAATGCAAATGGCGCATGGTCTCTAACACTGCTGAACAAGATCGCAGAAGCAAAAGATTATGGGATGCGCACGCTACATGTTTGATTAATGTATGGACTAAATGTATTTGCTTAATGCAATACACGCCTAAAATCAATATGTCAACAAGGAACTGAAACCCCGAAGGGTGTGTTTGCCCCAATACCCCCAAAGCCCCCCCCCCCCCTACACACACAATATAATCCTATACCAGTTATATATTTACCAAATATATGCAATTTACAAAACAGTATCACAAATACACCTCGTTGTGACAGGCATCGTGCGCGAAAATTAAGAATCAAAAATAAATGTTTAGAAATAAACAAGAATAATGCGTAAAAAAACATTCGCCTGAATGCATTCATGAGGTAAACATATTTCGGATTGAATCGAAGTATAATATACAACTGAAATATGTTTTGTATTGTAAAATATTCAAACATTAGGGTATGATTGGTTACTTACTTTAGGCGTATGAATTCAATGACTGTTTATAGATAACATGTAGGTCCGATTGTAGGCCACGATTACTTTATGGTAGAATACCATGTGGGTATTTGTAGATAAATATTGCAGAATGAACATTATTGATATCTTTTAGTTTCATTACCCTGGAATCTACGAAAGTGATCACCTACGAACATTAAGTACAGCTTTTAGGATGTTCTAATGGAATACAAAAGAAGCTATACGATTTTGAAGCAGACAAGTCACCCAAAATTATATTGCAATGATATAAATCGGGTAGTATGAACATGTAGTAATGTTTAAGCAGCAAAGTACATGACGTAGTCTAGCAATTAGTCCAGTGTAGTTTTCTATGTATTCTATGTGAGTTTTATATCATATTTTTTTCGTAGATTTGTACCCTGTGGAATTTTGTTCAGTCCACTCTTTGTATAATATCGTCATTGGTTTCGACTCGAAATCCAGGTGTTGGATTGATAAGAACTTAAACTTTATTAGCTGACTTCAACTTTCGAATTTTAGATGTAACTGAGCCTTAATTTCGGAGGGAGATGTGTTGAGCTCGGAGGCCAGGAGAGAACCGATTTTGAAATATAAAGTGCTTCCCTCAATGACTAAGGCACGCCCTCCCAATTCCCATGGGACATGCAGAAGCCAGGTCAATGAGGGTTGGGGCCTTCGTGCGTTGCCTGGGCAGGATGGCCATATGGCTCTGGAATATGGGGTATGTATGAGGAGAGGGGGGGGAAGTGGCAGGCGACATGTAGGTCACTCGTGGATCTGGGAAGCTAGGGTTTATAATTAATATCAGCTATAGGGGGTTACTCCATCAACTGATGACTGAGAGGGTACGTTATGATTAAGGGTAGGTTTGTCATCAATTTGGCACTCAACATATCCTTCTCCTTGTAAGCAGATAAATATCCACAACCGAAACTAGGTGACTTCATGGGAGAAAACAAATCATGGGGATATTCTACACTATGGGTTGGTTGGTGAGGAAATGACTGTGTAGTGAGTCAAAATGTGAAACACACATTCCACTGTACTTTATATCGGAATTGTTATAAACTTATGCTGAAAATTTATTCCGGTCCGATCAATTATTTATCAGTAAAATCACAGTATTTAGGGTATTATTATTACATTCCTATATATGTTACTTTTATAACTATACTTGTTGTTGAACATGTGAGTTGTTGGTAGATGTCGTGCAGGCTGGTCTATTTCCTAGGGGTTGGAATCCAACCATATTTTAATTTTATGTTGGGACATGGTGCAATATCCATGGCTAGGGCATCTAAATTAATCACAGATACCCCAGCTGTATTCGGAAACTGGCACTTTTGATGCCGAACCATCGATAGCGCCAGCAGGAGCATAGTGCGACACTCATAACCCTTGTGAATCCGAGCCAAGCAGAGAGTTGGCCTCTCTGTGCACCTCAACGCTAAAACTAATTAACATTGAGGGCCTGCCTGGCGTGGGATTTTGGGGGGAAAAGGAGGAGAAAGTTATACCATTGGAATAGGAATATAGCCTGAGCAAGTCATGGTCGTTTTACTTGCATCTAAACTAGCAAAGCAGGGCTGATGGAAAACAATTTATAGTCGTTTTACTTGCGTATGCCCACTGCTTGCATTTAAGATGAAAAATTTACGTGAAAAAAACAACCTAAATTTGATTCAATCATTTACACAATAAGAATAATCATGGATCTGAGCTTTCCAAACTGGTGGGTCCATTCGATCCAGGCAGCGACGTGATATTTGAAGATCCTCGGCCGGTTGATCATGTCTTAGACAGGACTCGCGCATCAACGCCTCCTCTGACTGTTGTACGGGGAGGGCGTCTCTGATTGGCTAGCAACATTTTACAGACAGCTCAAGCTCGACCCAGGCTTAGGTGTGATCTGGGACGGAATTGTTTCTAAACTCATTATACCAATCAGTAGGCCGTTCATCCTTATACGTCTGGGACAAGATCCTGCGGGTTACCTGCTACCTGAAATGTTGGCCATGTTACTAACTGATCGCGTCAGATCTGTGATCCGTGGTTATGGTCACCATTCGAGCTTCACGCTAATAAAACCTAAATCACACAGACTCTCTAAAAGACGAATAAATTTCCGAAAGCCAATGTTGACTGCCTAATTCTATGATCACTATCCATGGAACGCATATCATGAAAATTAAACGATTCACTAAATATCGGGGAATTTGGTAAAACAAGTGGGCATTTGAATGAGCCGCACTATATCCATGATATGGGGATTGTATGTATTGACCCTTAAGGGGAAACAGTATATATTTATATAAGTCTAGCCCCTTTATCTAAATACGTTCATACAATACTAGCTAAATATCGAAATAAGCGCGGCATACGCCGACACGGTAACTGAGCAGTTGCTTAAACGTCGGCGTGTGGAATTCACACCTTAATACACGACGCACTAAGCTTAACGAAGGGGGTTAAATTTGAACAAAATAATGATTGTTTGCAGCAGAAGCTGACCGCAGAGGCAGGTGGTGTGTGAGCCTCATGGAGCAAGTAGCAGAAACTGACCTTGCCACAGAGGCTGCTGGTGTGGGTGTACCAATTAAATACGCTATTGTCTTGAGCAGTTGCATTATGCGTTACTTACATTTGAAAGGCACATAACCACAATGATTAAATCTAAACTGAGCGAGGATCGTCATGAAGTCATTATAAGGACTAAACTCCTATTACACCCAGCCGCGGTTTATATGGAATTTGCACGACGTCGCGCATATCGCATGACCAGAGGTCGAAATGATAATTAAGACATTGTACTTGCTTTGAAATAGATTTATTGAAACCGTTGGCCGTTGGACGGTTAAAAGTGATCATTCCAGACACGAAGGTCCTTCAACTGGGCAGTGTGCTCCTTAGTCCTAACCACAATGTAAGGTCCTTTGTACCTGGTGGCGAACTTCCGGTTTCTGTTGCCAAAAGATCCGGGCTATGGAGGTAGACGATGGTGCCAATGGCAATTTGGTCGGATCGGGCCGTTTTGTCCCAAGTTGCTTTCATTTTGGCCTCGTTAGTCTCGGCTGTTTTAGGAGCTATGTCCCGGCCTGCTAACTGCAAGTGCAATATGTCTTGTAGGTGATCCCCGCGACTTTGTGTGTTGTTCTCGGCTGATTTTAACATCGCGTCCGGGGTAACCGAGGTGTTCTGCCATACAGGAGTTCCAAGGGTGACATATTTATGGTTCGGTTCACCGTGGAATTGACTGCGAACACAGTTGAACCCAGGTAGTTGTCCCATTGATGGGGTTTGTCTTGGCAAAGGGTTCGGAGGAGGTTCGTGATTGTATAATTAGCTCTCTCCGTCCTTCCATTGGTAGATGGCTTGTAGGCTGATGTGAACTTCTGTGTCCATCTGAAGAGTGTGTTCAACTCCTTGAATAGCAAACTTGTGAAGTCGTACCCTTTGTGTGTATCGACTTCTAGAGGCATTCCATGGGTGAATATGATTTTCTCAAAGAAATTCCTTGCTAGGGTGGGGGCGTCTATGTTTTCGGCGGGCCAAGGTATCACATAATGGAAATAGTGGTCTACTACGACTGTAATATAGTTGTTGCCATGATTACTACGAGGTAGGGGTCCTACATGGTCCATCGAAATTCTCTGCCAGGGGGCTGCCACGGGGTCAAAGAGGGTCATTTCAGGTTTCTCATGTCGGTGAGAATGCTTGGTACCTATACACTGAGGACAGCTATCAACATATTGCCGTACATCGCGATACATACCTGGCCAAGAGAATCTCCGCCACAAGGCAGATAGCATTTTGTTAATACAAATATGACCCGCTAGTACGGAGTCGTTTCATTGGGACAAAACTGCATGCCTGAGGGTCTCTTGCACGACCAGCGATAACGAGAAATCTCCTAGATAAGATGCAACGGGTTTGAATAAATGGTAAAGGAGGCCGTCCTGTATGATATAGTCATTTTCTCTCAGTAGAATTTTCTTCGCTTCCTTGCTCGAACTAGGAAGGATATCATCTTGTAGCCATCGCATCATGTTGGTGCAGAGTGAACAATTTCTTAGCTCGGCGCGGATACATTGACTATCACATCGACTGCTTTATGGCTGAGTGTACGCTGCGTCTTTGAACTTAGTGCACTGGGATTCTTGTACGCATGTTCCTGATGCATCAGCGTGATCCGTTAGTGTATTGGGATCGGGAGCCGGCGTAATACTGCTGTGACTGTCTATCGCAGGTTGTTTATTTGTCGCCGACCTGGTCGTAACTGGGCATACAGTAAGGTCCTGTGAGGTGTTGATGGTAGCCAAATCAGGGTAAGCGTCGATGACGTCATCGTTACTACAGCGGGTGGTGTCATATTCCCGTCTACTGAGGGCGTCAGCGGCCGAGTTCAGTGATCCCTTTCGGTATTTTATATCAAAGTCGGATGATTGCAGTACTAAGGCCCAACGGATTAGTTTGGGTACTGTCTGCTTGGTGTTTAGAATAGACAGTAAAGCATTGTGGTCCGTCACCAATGTGAACCTACTTCCTTCCACATATGACTTCCAGTTAGTAACTCCATGGACTGCTGCTAGCAGCTCAAGGTGGGTAATTGAATAATTCTGTTCATGTTTATTTAGGGCTCTCCCTGCGTACCCGATTGGTCTT
>CM067342.1:60271943-60341943 GCA_034190875.2 Urechis unicinctus
TACTAAACCAGAAAGTATAAATTATTGATAATTTAAAGATAAAATGCAATGTCTATGGTGTTTAATACCAAGAGGCTGTATGTTAATCTGAACGAGCTTTGCTTATTCTGGACTTCCACATTGCTTGTCGTGAAATTTTGATACACTCGATGGTCTTTATCGAATTTAATAATTGTAGCAGAATATTCTCGTCGCAGGAATAATTTTTTATTGTCATAACTATTAAGTTTGGGAAGGCCCACACACGGCACTTAAGTTTATTATATCCGATGTCTGGATAAAGTTCCGTTACGGATTTAAATCAAAACTATTTCTGTTTGTTACAGCATAGATTGTTATCTTTTATCGCGGTCGTCTGTATGTAACAGAATACAAATTGGTGTGCTTGCCATGTTGCATCTTATATATCCACCTTAGTTTGCACCCTTCAATGGTTCTTGTGCACGTGCCCCGCGGTCCTGATACAAACGTTTCGCCTGGAAGATCAAATAAACGTTGAATTATTAAAACAAAGGGAATAGTTTATGATCGCTAGACATTTAAATTCACATCGATTACCATGTTATACCGTTGGGATTGACGACCAGGTCAAAGAGATCATTTAGCGCGTGGGTGTTTATAATGCGATATTTGGAGGAATATGTATATTCCCTGTAATTGTGTGCAGCTTTTGTGCTCATATATATGTCCATCACTATGTATTGCTACACTAAAAACTTCTGGTATAACCGGCTTTTATCGTTTTGGAGCAGCATTAACCATTGAAGTTCAGACCCTATAATACTGGTGTACATAATTGCCTGAAAATATAAGAAACGCTGTATGTCGCTGTTTGCCTACGAATTGAAGTACAATCGCCCACTTAAATAGTTCGTGATCACACATATTGTGATCGATGTGGGTTTCCCCCAGAATATAACGTGCAACACCTATATATTGATCTTCAACAGGCTGCCCTTCCATCCTCGCCACCCTATTCAGGTTCTAGTTCTCGTCACTCAGTGAATGACATTTTTGAACTTTGTCTGACAGTCATATTGATTAAAATACGTCGTTACATGATCAGCAATAAATCAATTTTAACATGGATGCCTACTAAACCTTGCAGCATAAATTATTAACAATTTAAAGATGTAATGAAATATCCTTGGGCTTTAATACCGAGAGGCTGTAAGTTCATTCGGAGGAATAGCTATTGTTCTTGACTTCTTCATGTCGCTTTGCAAAATTTATAATAATCACCATGGTCTTCTTCGCTTTGCAAAATTGATAATAAACACCATGGTCTTCTTCGCTTTGCAAAATTGATAATAACCACCATGGTCGTTATCGGACTGGTTATGAAGAAATATGATAATGTCACAGAGATTATTTTTATCTACATAACCATCATATTTGTGAACGACATCGCACAGCTCAGCAGCTTATTATATCAGGTGGCTGGATAAAGGACTTTACCCCTCTTTCGCCCAAACCCTGCGGGCTGATTCTTACGAAGTGAGTATACTGGGGAAACATACGCTAATAGCCCTTCCAATTAGGCAATTTATGTTGATTAGTTTGTTGGATGACAAGTTTGGTCAGGCAAAGCACCACGTCATCCCACCAGCCGGTATGATCTGTTGGAGGTCGACAAACCTGGATTACATAGTTAGATCAAATTTAAAGATCAATGCCGAATGTAATTTCGCAATGCACGTGGTTTGTGCAATGATGGACAATCGACAGTTCGATGAAAGTTGAGTGATAGATTACTGCACACAATTATCCACTAGTCATATTTCGAACCGATGATATTCTGCAGCGTGAAATTGTTTTGACACTATGGCAACAGCACTGTCAAGATTGTGTATGTAGCGTGAGCAAATATCTGGTCCAATTACCGACATTAGAGGGTCACCACTTGTAACCATTGTTTAAACCTACTCATTGCCATTTATTACCACTGTGTGACTTCTACTACTGAGCCATAGATTTATCGATGCTAATACACAACGCTGATGCCATGGGATCTTAGCTTGCTCGATCATCGTTGATAGATCACATGTACATATAAGTATCGCAATTCCAACTTGTTGTTTAGGCCTGAAAGATTGCACGGACAAACCATACTGAGATTTATTCAGTAACATGCTGAGAGTTTTACTTGTAAGCATTATCATTTTATTCAACATCGGCGCAACTGATCAGCGCTGAATTTATAGCCTTATAGACCGGCGTGATGATATGTTTCCGTTCCTGCCGGCTACACGGCTCGTAGCCAGACCTCGCGCCGACAAACCTGGCATTTTAAAAGAACACCATTGTTATTGCATATGTCAATCGCGTCTTGTAGCGCCATGGTAGACAGTCAAAATGGTTGAAAGTTTCCGCATTGATAGCCGTGCAGTAATATAGAGCAACACGACTAAAGCGACAACATGCAGCATAAGATTACCTGTAATTGAAACGCTTACCTGACAGTATCATATTGATTGCATTACGAATGCAGCACAAGTTAGCTTTACCGATTCACTCACACCGTTAATGAAGCTACTCTGACCACCTAATTTCGTATGTTTGTGCATCCTTACCTTATTATTGTGATATTGCAACAACGAATACACATCAACGATCTACATCAACCGGACTATGCTATTTGCACACTACAAAGATCATATTGCTGTGACTTACAACTGTCCGTCTGTTTCATTCATATCGGCTCCATTAATAGACTGTCTCTGTGCTTTGTCTCTCATTTCCGTCTTCCGGTCAGCAAGCGGCTTGATTTATATGCAAAACAAAACGCAAATGTGTCCTCAGATCCATATCATCCGTTTTTATTGCCTCATCAGTGAGAGCAAATGTAACCCCTGCATGCCCATTAGGCAGTGTGAGATAAGGGACTCATAAACAGATATATTGTAATGGAAGAGGCAGATGCGTCAGTCAGTAATAGACATTGATAAGCGGCTAAAAAGGCAGTTGCAACAGATGCAACATGACATACCACTTTGCTCTTCTGTGCATGAAAGTAAACATGTTTTCTGCTTTTCATCAAAAAGAAATAAAACCAGCTAAAGGTTCCTTTTTCATTAACCCACAGACATTTTATAGTAGATGCTCTACCCGTTCTTGCGAATGTATGTACATTTAAGTCCATCATACTGACTTTACCATTTCGTTTGGATACATTAATCTGAATTTATGCGATGCGTTTTATAACAATCATGGCATGAGTTAGGAATCAATAACAAAGTTGTTAGATAGTAGGCTAAAAAGTGGGTGGAATGCATAGTTCAGCTGTGGTTATAATCAATATGCCATATTAATCCAGTTCTCGTGCAGATAAACAAAGAATGCAGAACAGCATGGTATCCACTTGATAAACTTGCGAATGGCAATGGTCATATTGCGGAAATATAATAACTAAAACTTTATATCAAAACAGTAGCTGCTTAATCAGTGCATTCCACTGAAGTGGCGTCAATATCCGGTGTAACTAATTTGATTATTGTTAGTGCCATGTGCTTGCTCCAGCAAAGTAGCAACAATTACGTGACTCAATATTTGCCGACGGGATTTGTCGAGGATAGGAAACCCGCCAATGTATGTAAATGTCTTTGAACTTTAAGTACTGAACTACTTCCAATTTCTGGTAATATATAGCTTGATTTCAGTGGTCACTAAAGACTCTTATTGAACCAGACTATGACAGGATGCACTGTCAAACAATTAGTACCCAAATATCATCTGTAAGATGTAATATTTGGTAAAAAAAAATAAAACTGCACGACGGTGATGCATGACACCGAGCAAGATATAACGAATGAGTAGATATTAATGAATCTTACAGTCTGTGTATCTGCAAATAGTCTTGACTATAGTGCTATTTCACGTTTAGGAGCATCACCTGCTCCGCCTTTATCACCAGCTGAGTGACTTATTTAGGTCTAACATATTCTACGTCGTACTTTGATAGCCCTAAATGATACATACGGTTTTTCAATGTTGTTCGTTGATATAAAAATAAAGTTAGTGTCGCGTATACATGTCTGTAGAATACTCCGTTGTGCCTATCATCCAAGATAGGCCGTTATATATGACAAACCATGAACGAAGTCGACATAGAGACAGTGTTCAACCATAGTCCGCATAATAAACCAAACGTATTTCATCAGGTATCGTTGTTAATAGGTTGCAATGTCTTAGTTGTGACATCAAACAAGCGATATGACCTTCTAGAATTAGTGACCTAGTCTGATTAATCTTTTTCATCAACAAATATGGGTATAAAACGGCTTCTAGGGTTCCACATCGATTCACGGCAATATCAAGTGATTCTACAACAAGGCTTTGATGTCAAGATTCTGCATGCGAATTAAACTTATCTACGACTGACCTTCAGTGCGCACCATGAGCTATGCACACGAAATGACTGAAACCCAGCTTGTTGGTCTGATTTATCCACAGCAATACCAGTCTCATTCTTGTATTTCTTTGATTCACCTTGCGATATCTCAACCGGGTTTTGGATGTATCTATTCAATCGATAGACTACGCTGATAAATAATACCAGGGTAGGGACATACGGGGTCACTGATATGCTCGAATATGCAAACATTGAAAAGGAATATAATATGGGAATAATACATTGGTCACGTATCACCTGACCAGCATGAAACGTAGACGAAAGCTTATCGAACTGTTGATGGCGCAGGGGAAAATGATCCGCATATTGAAGTTGGAGTTACACCTTTGCCCGGATCGCTGTAACCCTCGTTCATACAAAGCTTACTGAACAATAGATGCATCAAACATCGACAGTTTGCTTAGCCATCGACATCGAATTCAACCTAAACCACCAGCATTTCACACAGCACGCAAATGATTTACGAGCGATCGACTCATCACAAAACCATCCCGTAGGTTCCTGACCCATCATCCCATTCCGACCCCCTACATCATTCCAGTTAAGAAGCATAGCCATGTCATCTTGACAATACCCACTCATGCACTGCTGCCCTGTATGATGTCGAACTGAAATCACGGAAGCGCTGCAGAACTGATAGAGATAGTCGTCAATGAGTGGTTTGTGATGTATTGCCATAGATGTTTTCGGCAACGCTTGTGAGATATATATAGATCAAACACCATAACCCTAGGCTTTTGGCCTATGCGCTATTCAGCGGTTCAACCAGAGCAAGCAAATGAATCAAAACATTTAACCTACCTTAAATCAGGAAAATAATGATTACACTAATGAGCCTCTTTGATGGAGTTACCGTTGATGAAGTTGATCATAGATTAGTACCTGGATTCGGACTGAAGCCTTATCATAAATATAAATATGCCAGTTATATACAAGAAACATTTCAGGTGACAGAAAATATGGATTACATCTCTATGGAGCGAAACATTGAAAAAGATGTTATGCTCTGAACATTATTTACGATATTATAACAATGCTCTGCAGCTACTAGCAAGAACAAATTTGAACGAACCTTATTAACGATATTATAACAATGCTCTGCAGCTACTAGCAAGAACAAATTTGAACGAACCTTATTAACGATATTATAACAATGCTATGCAGCTACTAGCAAGAACAAATTTGAACGAACCTTATTAACGATATTATAACAATGCTCTCTACTAGCAGAACAAATTTGAACGAACCTTATTAACGCAATGCTCTGCAACAAGAACAAATTTGAACGAACCTTATTAACGATATTATAACAATGCTCTCAGCCACTAGCAAGAACAACAAAACAAATTTGAACGAACCTTATTAACGATTATAACAATGCTCTGCAGCTACTAGCAAGAACAAATGCTCTCTCAGCCACTAGCAAGAACAAATTTGAACGAACCTTATTAACGATATTATATTATAACAATGCTCTCTGCAGCCAAGCAAGAAACAAATTTGAACGAACCTCTTAACCAATGCCACTAACAAATTTGAACGAACCTTATTAAACAGAACAAACAAATTTGAACGAACCTTATTAACGATATTATAACAATGCTCTGCAGCTACTAGCAAGAACAAATTTGAACGAACCTTATTAACGATATTATAACAATGCTCTGCAGCCACTAGCAAGAACAAATTTGAACGAACCTTATTAACGATATTATAACAATGCTCTGCAGCTACTAGCAAGAACAAATTTGAACGAACCTTATTAACGATATTATAACAATGCTATGCAGCTACTAGCAAGAACAAATTTGAACGAACCTTATTAACGATATTATAACAATGCTCTGCAGCTACTAGCAAGAACAAATTTGAACGAACCTTATTAACGATATTATAACAATGCTCTGCATTTTGAACGAACATTAACGATATTATAACAATGCTCTGCAGCCAAGAACAAATAACGAACATTAACGAATTATAACAATGCTCTGCAGCCACTTTGAACGAACCTTATTAACGATATTATAACAATGCTCTCAATGCTCTGCAGCTAGCAAGAACACGAACCTAGCAATTATATAACAATGCTCTGCAACTAGCAAGAACAAATTTGAACGAACCTTATTAACGATATTATAACAATGCTCTGCAGCCACTAGCAAGAACAAATTTGAACGAACCTTAAACGATATTATAACAATGCTCTGCAGCTACTAGCAAGAACAAATTTGAACGAACCTTATTAACTATTAACAATGCTCTGCAGCTACTAGCAAGAACAAATTTGAACGAACCTTATTAACAATATTATAACAATGCAGCTACTAGCAAGAACAAATTTGAACGAACCTTATTAACGATATTATAACAATGCTCTGCTAGCAAGCACTAGCAAGAACGAACCATTAATTTTATAACAATGAACAAGAACAAATTTGAACGAACCTTATTAACTATATTATAACAATGCTCTGCAGCCACTAGCAAGAACACAAATTTGAACGAACCTTATTAACGATATTATAACAATGCTCTGCTGCTGCCACTAGTAAGAACAACGAACCTTATTAACGATATTATAACAATGCTCTGCTGCCACTAGTAAGAACAAATTTGAACAAACACTAGCTGTAGGGCGCACGTCACTAGCCACCTGTGGGGCATACATGTCTTATATTACGAGTGACTTTGTAATACATTCGTACTTTGACATTGATGAAACGTCCGGATACCAAAAACAACTATCTAATGTAGATCTAATGCGTGACATATCAACAAGTCGCAAGTTAAAATACAAGCATTAACCAATTTACGCAATCCGTCAGGGATTAGTTAATGTATTCATAGGTAATTGACATGCTTTTGTTAATTCATCAGGCCCCAATAACCAGCCTACGTTTATTTTTATATCTATATACATGTACTTCGGCAGCCCATGTACATTGCCATTCTCGACACACAAACGGCAATTCAAATCGTTGGCGTCCCGTCATAGGATCTCCCAATGACATTCTTCCATTGCAAATAGAATTATTCATGGAAAATATACAGCTTATTTCTTTAAATATGATTAATGCCTCTATCGGCCAGGCCTGCAATCTGTTTAGAAAGCCATAACTCTCTGATAGTATGCAAAGACCATAGTATCACAGCAGTAGTGTCTAGTCTTGCGATCTCACATTCTTCACCCGGCTGGTCTCCGTCCATAGAAATGCAGTAATAGTTTCCGGAAATCAGCAATTAATCCACGTGATGAGATATTCTCTGATTTTTTCCCCCTACTGGTTTGCTGCTGATGGTTAGATGTATTTTCCTTCGTCGCATCAAATAAAGTTTCCTAATCGACTGTCATTGAATAATGCATTGCTTCCTTATATCATCACAATATTGTCCATGTAGAGCAGCATTATTATGCTAGTAGTTTGGCCAGGCAGATGTCTTTGAATACTTTAATCTGTTTGTCGATGACTGCTATTTATTGGTCCTAATTTTACTATCACAGCATTTTTGTAATTGTCTTATTCGTGAATTGCTTCATACGCCATTATATTTGCATTATATTTTATGAAGCACATGCATCGCCGAAAAATATTTTTATGTCACATTTCTTTAACAACCTCATAGTTTATCAAATAAATATCCTATTTGGCACATATTCTATTTAGACTATTGTTTCTGACCCCAAAGACAAATATTTGTTACTCTTAAGTTGACAAACGACCATATTTCATCAGGAACTTCCTATTATGGGGCAGCATGTGATGAATAGCAATTTTCATGCGAAAACTGTTGGTACACGATATCAACGTAAGCTTAATCACACAAATAACAATATTAGTACGACCGCCAGGGAATATGGCCTGCATCTTGTAGTTAAAACGTCCATCGCCTAAATATAAGTAATATTAACACAGCCCGACTTCCGTACATCGAGCCCGATGCCGCTGTCATTATCTGATCTCTTTCAAGTTAACACGCACATTACTTAAATAGAAGAGAAGTTAACACTACAAGCCGATGCGGCGAAGTAGCTGTGGTTAATTAGGCACACGGAGCCATTCTATTATCGCTAAGAGGGTTTTAGTGGTTAGCGTGGTTCCAGTCGTGTACATTGCTGCTGGCGTTACCTGATCAAATGAAAACCTCCGATCCTGTCGAAGACCAAGGTAGATAAGTGGTTCACCAGGATTCTGATGTGCTTGGATTGTGTCCCAGGAAGAGTTTGAGTCAGAGGCGGGACAATCACTAATGTTTAACCTGAGGGAGACCAGGCTACAGCGCTGCATCTGGCTCAAGGCATTGATATCTTGTGTCAGACCGAATGCACGTTGACACCATGATGTATCAGGAAATACCATCTGATGAGATTGTTGCGTATAAGACTTAACGGCGATGAAGGCGTACGTCACTGTGAGCGCCTTAAAATCGAATCCGAAATGTTAGAGCCAGCGGTCTAAGGACTTGCATTATACATTCATCCGTCTTGACAGAGGGATGAGCGGTGACGAGTGGCGCGGACAATGTAGACTGATGGGTCCAGTGGCCAACTAGTGTTACATGTAGCGCCATATACCTCATCAAACATCATTCCCACGGCGATTGACGTTAATAACAGATTAAATTAAGAATGTCTAGGAAGATAGAATCACTAGTCGCACTCGCGCTCGGTTTTCTACGTCAGGCTCTTGGATTTACCGCACAGTGAACGAGGCGCCGATGGCGGGGATGGGTTTAGCCTTTGCTATTACTTCCATGACCACTGAAATATATTCGAAAAGTCATATCTTTATCCTCACAATGCCTTAGTCTCGGGTATGCCTGGGTAACCTTCAACACCCTCGCACAAGCGCACACAAATCTGCACATTCACACAAACACACACAAATCCGTACCAAGACACACAAATCCGCACATACTCACAAACACACACAAATCAGCACATACACAAAAACACACACAAACACACACAAACACACGCACATACCTCCCCTCCCCCCACACACAAACACACACGAGTCTAGTAATTGAAGACGTCATCGCTGTACAAGGCCCCAAAACATCCGACATCGCTCATGCTTGATCATTGTGAAAGTACGGTAAAGAATGCCGCATAGTGAATAAAGTTAGGGAAAATGAGATGTGGCGTGGCTGATCGCTGATTCCGACGTGCCCTTTATCGACACATGAACCCTCAAATAGTGACTTTGGCCTCAGACGGCTAATTACGGCTTAGGATGGTGCGACCCACGCAAAATGAAATTGCTACGCGACATAGATGTATTTGCATTGTAATATAGCGTTCACGCTCATGCAATCCACAATTGTATACATCCTAGGTATTATGATGTTGTCTCGACATCCTGCAATACTAACGGCAGACACATTGGTAATGGTCGCAAGCAGCTTAGCCTTGGTTGTTGAACATAAAATGCAATTAAGAACCAGTTTACACATCTAGCAACAGAGACAGTCTAATGGTATACCCTGACTGAGCCACGTGCTGCTCCGTGATAATCAGAATGAGGCTGGCTGAAGGAATATATCCTCATATATAGCTTCATCATCAATAACATTTTATGTGCTGTTGAGTAACTGTATTGGACATTTTGGGCAATCTGTTTTTCTGTTCATACTACTGACGAACCCTCATCTGCATATTAATGGATGTGCACCGCCAAATATGAGCAACTCTGCATTTCATGGGCATGCAGCGCACTGACTTCGCGTTGACGTATGCCTCACTGTTAGTGCCGTCAATTAACTTTACTCAAGGGTTTCACATATCGAGACTGGGCGTGCCGATAGCTTAGATAAGACTACAATGGCGCCATCTGAATGTAATGAAAACTATAACCATAGAGGGCAAATTGAGTATGTGTATGGGACTCGTACTGGATTCTGTGATCTGTTAAAGATGCATAACACGGAAGAGAAATATGAATTTAAGATATCAGAGTTAATAAATGGTTGTTTATACCTATATAATGAACGTTTATGTAATATCCATCACCGATGCAATAGCAATCTTTCAAATACATAGTTCCGTTGTGTAATATATTGATCCTGTATGGACATCCATGGGTCTTAATACGCCATCAGACCCATATCTAATGTACACAACGATAATCCCCAGAGGTTAGCAACTAATTGTGGTGAGTCAACTCCACTTGAAAGCATCTGAAGTCAGTTGTGATTGCCATTGCTGGCAATATTTTAACAGCTTCAGCAATGAATATTACACAGAATGACTTCATAAGATATTTGTCTCGATTCACCTCAGGTGATATATTGCCGTCGTTTTCTCCGCTGCCTACAAATGGATTAAATCGGCTTTCGTTGTTAGAGCGACTACTTAATTTAATTAAGGGGGTAAAACCCTCGCTTGTTATTCATAATAGTGGTGTTATATTTATGTCCATCAGCGTAGCAATGGATTTTGGTGCCTCAGATATGAGAAGCATTGACCATAGCACATCTGCTTTAGATTGAACCAGATCAATTGGATGTCATGCCACATTTCGTGAATACAAGAAGTAGTTAATGTTGCGTTTACCGTTCGATAAGTCAAAACAATATATACGATAACGTTCAAACGAGCGAATTTGGTTATGTGGGGTATCATACGTTCATCCATAACTCGGATGGATCCTACTCTGATCACGGCCGAGAGTGACAGGGATCATGCTGTTAATTCACTACGTTGACGTTTTAGGCATATTGTTTGGTATTTTTACAAATTGCCCTTTGCGTTTATATTATCAACCTCTTGTGTTCTGCTGCTCAACTACGGCCGAGTTCGTTGTAGATTATCATTGCATGACAATTAGCTTACGTTGTGCTGCATCATTGGTTATGCTGAAACCATATTAGTGAACTTAAAATGATTACAAATTAACTAGACCATACAGATATAACTAATTTGCATAAGTTGAAATTTATAAAGTTGCTTAAATGCTCTCTGCTTCTTGCAAAGTGACAATGACAGCGACGGATTTAACTGGATAACTTTGCTATAAATGAACGTCTCTCTTGTTTGTCTCATTAATAAAAATGTGTGTTATTTCATATATGTGTTTCACCGGTTTCTTGAGGGAAATGTTATTGCTGTATCTACAATGTTTCATTCTACGAATGTCGTATCGTAATGCTTGACGCTTGCGACGTGGTTCATATTCATCTGGCGTTTTACTCAATCGACCATTTAGTAGTCTTCCACTCAATTTGATGAAATAAAGTCTACTATTATACTGTTGAACATCGACGTTTTCTTGTAGCAAACACACACATTCCTGTGTGTTAATTATTCCATGTGTTTTTAATCTGTCGTTGATCTTTATGATCAATTCTGCTGGCCGCACATACCCTCTTGTGGTAAGAATAAAGCAGTTGGAGCATATGATGCGGGTGACTTTATGACAATATACATCATCACTCATCAATTGTCAGTTCTAGATTGGTGATACCACATCCAAATTTTTTAGTGTACAAGAGCTGATACATATAGGCTCAAATTATGCATTTACCTGTTTCTTAAATGCCTTTCTGAATGACTATTGATAGCCTTAATCCCAATTATTGAAGCATGTGCCAAGACTTTATTCGGCTAGTATTGTTTCTGAAGGCCAACGCAAACTTGAGTCTATTCCCAGAACAATATGGATATACAGGTTAATCAAATAAATGATATTCACGTCGGGCTTGATAAGAGGTACAAGCAGCATGTGTGCGTGTTGCCTTCTATCTATATTGTATCAATTTACATGACAAAGATACCCATTTATAAATAAAACTAAGCATATACTTTTCTGCAGTGATGGACGCTTGATGCATTTTTGAGCTTCACAAAACAAGATCAATATAGATAATTGGATGCAAATATATTTATGGCGAATGTCACGAGTAATCTAACTCAGTGAATATGGTGGTACAACTGGATGATATGCATGAACCTGAGCTATTTTATAACCATAGTTGACCAAATGACATATCTGTACTGCAAATCTGATATGATGTTACTTTATTAATAAAAGAGAACGCCGCACAGCCCGTCTGTTGTACTTACCGTCTGATGTAATATCATATAACTGTTGTTATAGCAACATCAACGCGTGCAAGAACATCGCCACAAATTATCACCTTACTTTAATGCCTGTGCTTAATGGAGCGGAATTATTTAATTGCTATATTTTGTGCACTGCATTTTCGATTAATAGATCTTCCTACCTACAGCTACTGAGACAATTTACTGTGACCTAATGGAAATACAGGCTTTGAGTAACGCATTAATTTGAATGAGAGTTATACCAATATCGATTTGTCCTAACGCCACACAACCCGGACTTCATTTTCGCGGCTATCTATCCCAGCCCGATGACTTGCATTTTGCGGCGGCATTTAAGAAATGTATGCGTAAATATCGCCAGAGTCAGATGGCAAGTTCAACCTTGTGTAATTTGCCGGTGAACTCATTTTTTGTTAGTATTGTTCACCGATTGCGTTGTGTTCCACACAATAAATACATTACATGTAGCTGACATTGACTATATGTAATTAACTATCAGAACAATCAATTACCTTGCCTTGATGAGCATAGCGTTTTGGACTTTCTACGTCATTATGTGGTAACATGCTTGCTCGTATCATAATGAATCCTCCACTTCCGATATGCAGGGATGCTGAGGCGATGATACACTGATTGTCGTAGGCAGTGTTTTGCATACCAGGCTGCGCTACGGAGTATGAACGCAGCTACTTGAATGGTAATGTCTAACCCAAATAATACCCGCTTGTAGGCAAAATCAGATGATGTGTTTTGCTGCTTCACGCATATATTGTAGATTGCTTGATTTCCACGGCACATTTCTCTTATCAAAAGCTTTTACCCACATTTGCGGAATCGAGGGGAATATCCAGGCGCCGAAATCATTGTTATGTATACTGTCGCGATTTGATATGACGGAAAATGTGGAGCACACATTTGGCGTTATCTATGTCAACGTGCGTCAGTAGCGGACAGCTAATATATATGTATATATGAACTCAGTGATAAAGTGACAGTTAGTAGCTGCAATGGAACTGGATTTCCGGCTGGGTCAATGCTCAGGTCGCAATTAAGCTTGCATATCAGGTGAGCGGTCACAGTTTCGCTCACTGATAATTTATCGCATTAGAACAGCAGTTTTAGCTAAGCAAGCAAGTAATATATAGCCGCGATCAGCAGAGAATAAGCTAGGCATCCTATTAGCAGTTAAGTGAGGTTTTGTTTGTAAGATTCAAGTCAATGCATAGTATTATAGCTATTGTGGTTAACTGTGACTAATTTACAACTTGTCGCTGAAAGTTTGTTGATCTCGATATATAAGGGTATAGTATTGGGGCAACAGATGATGCACATAAATCCATCCCTTAATCCCCACTAAATATGTCAGGTAGTGACTCGATGATGATCTGACATTCAGACATAAAACAACTGACGAACATTGCTGTCCACCGGTACTCCATTCAAATAACCAGGCAACGTAGGATCTCTGCAGTAAAAGCACATGATGCATTAAAATATTTCGCCATAATGTCAAGCAGAGATAATAAAATAACATGCACGTATAGAGACAGAGGAACATACATATTTGACTTTTTATTTATGGCATACTCTATACATCGATCTACTGCACCAAGGCAGGGCTGAATACATATACGCTACGAGGTGTGGGTGATGAAAATGTATGCCTCTCTGATGCCACTTGCTGTAATTTAGACCCCCACACATAAGACTTACAAAACAATTTTTAGGAATGTAACCTGTGTTGACTAGTATTCATGTTTACTATAGTCAATCTATTGCTCTTTAATGACCGAAAATTAGTCCATCTACCGACAATCATTCGTGTGCACTATCAATTGATAGGCAAAGCGCAAAGCACAACATTACATTTCACGTGTTATAACAAACACAGGTATATATAGGTAGAGTGTGTGGAATATCGGTAGTATCACAAGTATGTCATCGTCTAGTGTAGCTGCATATCACACGGCGATTGTTAGGAGTATATAGCTCCTGTCTCTTGGCTGGCAATGTTATAAGTTTATTGTTGTGACCTTAGCAAACGCTGGTCATGCAACCGCACATAAGATGAGGCTGGAGACAACCAAGCCTAAAATGCAAGACAGTTATGACATTTTAGTGAGCGTCAGCTGTACTATTTGCCACTGTAAAGCCCAATAGATTGTGCACATTACATTCAAGATATGTTAGAATAGCTTAGAACCTCAATCCCGAATTCTTAGAAAGCATCAATTATGATAATGCACATCAACTAATATAAGCTCGGCGCCGCAAAACATAATGGATCAATGCATGTTGCGTAGGAAAGTGTAATTGATGCAAGACAGAGTCAACAACGTAATCTAAGTAGCTGGCTGTCTTTATTGCAGTAATTAGGGCTTCATTTGGTTAAGAAGAAGGACGTCAAACTAAGACCTTTATATCTTTGCCTTCTTCAAAATGCTGAAGGATGTATAGCTTGCTGGTTGGTGGTTTTATGAGCGACAACGGAACCCACCTTTGCGCCTATTGCTCTGACCTCTTCCCGCCTAGGTGCCTCTGCTTTCTATTTGACTCCCGCTCTCTCGCTTTTAACCCAATTCTCGTTTAGCTCTCTCGCATGTTCTCATGACAGAATGGAAGAATACTTGACTCTGAGCGCATATTGACAATGTATGGGTGAGTGATTACACTGATGAGGATGACTTCATTTCGCAGTGATAAATGATAAATGAGCAAAATAGCGGCTGCTTCAATGTTGGTCGAATGTAAGTTGAATTCGATGCATTACGTGCACCGAATTGCATTATGGCATGGATGCGATTCACCAAGCAACGTAGCGATTTCCGGGACATGAGTACGATCTATACTTCGATGTCATGTTTTGCTAATGAGTCCAGTTAAAGTTTAAAAGGTCGAGATAGACCCACGCGCCCTCAATATTGTAGTAGTTGACAATGAATGCCAGCTAACCAAATGTAAAAGTCACTCAGGCAGCGTGTTTGCTGTGTATCTGACTCTCACAACATCCAGCTGGTAATGAAATCAACTCATGTGAGTTTGACGAAGCAAACAGGGTGGCTATCAACTTAACGCCGTTGGATCAGAAGAACCTCGGTGCAATCAGGCCAGAGTACTGAGTGATTCAGGTAATATTAGAGCTCACGAATTAAGGTCATTTACCTTTTTAAATAGACGATTTGAGGCTATGGTACATGCTGATAAGGACCTTACTTCGACTCCCATATGTACGATGCCATCGCGTTACACTGCAATACAATCTGAAGACGTAATATGAACTTGCAAGCGCAGCAATTGATGCACGAGGAATCGCAGCAGCAGCTGGCGAAAATGGGCAATGATTGTCACATACAAATTAACAACGCATCACCGCCATATCATGCACAGTAGGTATTTGCGGGATCTACGCAAATGCCGTGCAATCAAGCCATATACAAGTCGACAGTTGCATCTTCATTTCTTGATAAGTAAAACATCGATGATTGTAAATCCCGCATGGTATCTGTAACACTGTCCGTACGTAGCTGAAGGATTGTAAATCCCGCATGGTATCTGTAACACTGTCCGTACGTAGCTGAAGGATTGTAAATCCCGCCTGGTATCTGTAACACTGTCCGTACGTAGCTGAAGGATTGTAAATCCCGCCTGGTATCTGTAACACTGTCCGTACGTAGCTGAAGGATTGTAAATCCCGCCTGGTATCTGTAACACTGTCCGTACGTAGCTGAAGGATTGTAAATCCCGCCTGGTAACACTGTAAGCTGAAGGATTGTAAATCCTGTCCGTACGTAGTCTACGTAGCTGAGGATTGTAAATCCCGCCTGGTAACTGTAACACTGTCCGTACGTAGCTGAAGGATTGTAAATCCCGCCTGGTATCTGTAACACTGTCCGTACGTAGCTAAAGATTGTAAATCCCGCCTGGTATCTGTAACACTGTCCGTACGTAGCTAAGGATTGTAAATCCCGCCTGGTATCTGTAACACTGTCCGTACGTAGCTGAAGGATTGTAAATCCCGCCTGTCTGTAACACTGTCCGTACGTACAAATTATGTGGACTTGATTGGGAGCCCGATAACAATACCATACATTTACCGTACAGTACCATTGCAAGTGCAAAACGCTACAGGATGAAACATCAGAAAAGTACACGTTACCTGTCTGGCTTACGCCAGTACCCTGGAATAACATACCTTGATCTTACTCCAGTGGATTAGCGGAGAATGAATTCAGACGCTACAATAAGTGAAGTACGATGACAGTTAATACATGTCATCACATCGCGGATGCATCAATACAGACCAGACGGACATACATACATACATAACATTCCCTGGATGGTTGCATGGTACAGACATACATACACATACACATACATACATACACATACTAAATACATACATACAACACATACATACATACATACATACATACATACATACATGACATACATATACATACATACATACATACATACATATACATACATACATACATACATACATACATACAGTACATACAGACATACATACATACATACATACATACATACATACATACATACATACATACATAAACATACATACATACATACATACATACATACATACATACATACATACATACATACATACATACTACATACATACATACATACATACATACATACATACATACATACATACATGCATACATACATACATGATACATACATACATACATACATACATACATACATACATACATACATACATACATACATACATACATACATACATACATACATACATACATACATACACATACATACATACATACATACATACATACATACATACATACATACATACATACATACATACATACATACATACATACCATACATACATACATACATACATACAGACATACATACATACATACATACATACATACATACATACATACATACATACATACATACATACATACATACATACATACATACATACATACATACATACATATACATACATACAACATACATACATACATACATATACATACATACATACATACATACATACATACATACATACATACATACATACATACATACATACATACATACATACATACATACATACATACATACATACATACATACATACATACATACATACATACATACATACATGCATACATACATACGCACATACATACATACATACATAGATACATATACAGACATACATTACATACATACATACATACATACATACATACATACATACATACATACATACATACATACATAACCGCCATACATACATACATACATACATACATACATACATACATACATACATACATACATACATACATACATACATACATACATACATACATACATACATACATACATAGAATACATTACATACATACATACATACATACATACATACATACATACATACATACATACATACATATACATGCACATACATACATACATACATACATACATACATACATATACATACATACATACATACATACATACATACATACATACATACATACATACATACATACATACATACATACATACATACATACATACATACATACATACATACATACATACATACATACATACATACATACATACATACATACATACATACATACATACATACATACATACATACATACATACATACATACATACAAACATTGACATACTGACACACATTGACATACTGACATAGATACATGCATACATGTATACCTTAATTCATACACGCATGAGTAAATTGCGCTATATGTGCAAGGTTTCTATTTTCTGACATTTTTCGCACGTCTTGCGTTTTGGCTGATAAAGTTATCACGAAGTTGATGGTGTTTGAAACACAGCGGCGCATTTTGCGTAAATTTAGCATGCTATATATCATTAAAGGTAAATT
Organism: Urechis unicinctus; assembly: GCA_034190875.2. Classification (NCBI taxonomy): domain Eukaryota; kingdom Metazoa; phylum Annelida; class Polychaeta; order Xenopneusta; family Urechidae; genus Urechis; species Urechis unicinctus. The sequence goes on from CM067342.1 coordinate 60,290,364, forward strand.
GCACTCGGTGTGTGCGTTTCGTTTACTGTATATACAAAAAATAATTAATATGCCTTTTTTCTTCCGACAACGGCCAGACTGACGCGTGTGTCAATTGTCAGAATGCTCCTCTGTGATGATGCCATAGAAATCCTTTTCGTCCAATGATCTCCTTGTGGCACTCTTTAACGTAGGTTCACTGAAGCCAAAGGACATTTCATTTCTATCTAAATTAACCTTAAGCATCAATAACGTGCTTTACAGCCACGCTCAATATGTCTGATGTACCGTATTACAAAGATAATAAAAAATCATTAATAGACAATTGACATTTTTTGGCAGGTAGACCTTTGTTAATCCATCGCTTACCAGCCTAGCTTCCTTGCTACATAGGCACAGAACATTTAAATCATTGAGGTGCTGTCTTTGATAAGGAATGTCTACAAGCTTACAACATTGCGTAATTCAAACAGAACTATGTTAAGAGAAGAAGATCCTGGGTCGGTATCCGTCCATCCATTACGACTGGCTTGAATCCGAACTTTCAGCACCAGGAATGCGACGGAGCTTGTGCATGATGGCTTCTACAGACACTGAGACCCATTCCATGAGCAATTAGTGAATGGAGCGCAAACACCTACCGTGTCATTTCATTTTTAGCATTATGATGGTCATCGCATCGCGACATTTTGGAAATCGATATATTGATGGCATTTTGTGAAGAACGAAATCGATTAGGAGCAAGCTTTTTGAGCGACGCGCGATATTTATTCACAGGCTCTGGATACACGGTGTGTTCTATATGTTAAACGCAGCGACGCATTCGGCAAATTATCTGACGAATTTGACCACAGTCGTGATGCTCAACGATCCTGGACGTTGAAGAGAAATCATACGTCCCCGCGGGGTTGCTTAAAAGCTGATGTTTCTAAGCACAATGTGCAATGTATGTCATGTTCAAGCCCGTTCACTGGCTTCCCATTATATCACAACAAAAATCATCAGCTTTAAATGTATTGGGTAGTAATGGGCCGTTACGTTATATTACCCGAGTATGTGTTCATATCTTTTAATCTTATCTGTAATTCAGCCATATCAAGCGATTGATTAATCTAATAAATAGGCGATAATTATCCAGGATAAATCAATTAAGAATAAATTCTTGGACCGCGGTTCACGAATGCGTCCTTTGCAAGGTTGGTTCTGATTAATTCATTATTAACGGATGAATTACAATGAATCCATCTACTGAGCGCTTAGTGCTTCACCGGCCTAGGATGCAAATTAAGCTTTAATCGATTATTTCATCGACATATCCAAATGTTGGGCAACTAACCATTCCCCACAATCCCCGCGCACCCCGGCTCCCCTCCAGCACTGCTCGCACTCTGATGAAACCTGCGAGTTAATGTATTAAAGCTCTGATTCGCAAGACCATTACACATGCGAACATGTATTCACAGGTGAGTAAGCATACTTTACAGGCATAGTGATGTTTAGACTATTTCGAAGTCTCCACTCAGACTTAAATATTTGATGAACCGAGAGAAAAGAGGAAGTGAATGGTGTTAGGCAAATATTGGCTGGAACGAGTTTAACTTGCCAAGCACCTTCGTTGGTTTGAAATCATAATATTGTTTGTCAGCGCGGCAAATACGGATATTATTATGCTGTCAGCTATGTTTAGGTGGAAAAATTATTTAATATTTTTTGCCAAATTGAATACATTCGTAATGAGTGAGCAATGAATCGATAAAGCAGACAGAGCAAGCGTCAGATATTCGCCCCGTTCATTATTGGCATTCCAATTCATTTTCTCGCTAGCCTAATTATAAGCTGGGTCGCAAGATATCTGTATCGAGATATTCTTAAGCAAGTTTAACACTGTTTGTTACCCGGCCTAATCATCACATTGTGTCTAGCAACTAACGAGGCGGTCCTGTGACTCAATCAAATCACGAATTTGACATTTGGCCAAATGGGCAGGATGTGTGCTAAATGATGTCAGGTCATTGAGAGTTGTATCCCTTTATCCTGTCTTTTCAGGCCGTGTGAGTGGGTCGAGTACGCACATCTGCACCCGGAGTACTAATTTAGCGCAATGCGACCTCCACAAGCATGCTGTCGTTGGACTTTCGGCTTGTACGTACTGAGGACGAGTGGGATTAAACACAAGGGTCAATACTTCAGACAGGCTAGTAATAGGATAGGCACGGAACCTATGGATTACGGAATAATTGTTGCTCATTTGTTTAACCTTAAGCCCAGGGTGATGCGAGCACAACGAATATCGTCAAGTCTAATGAGTAAACAATGAGCCCTGGTCTTTACAAACATCGCTACGTAGGCACTGGTTTCGCAATATGAGGCTTTGTTGTAATATATGTTTCCCTGCGCTCGACAAATCATATCGCTACCTTGCCTGATTAGTGCGTTGTTTCCGCCGTAGACAAATTACCACAGAATGCTTTGAGGTAAAAACGGCTTGTATTTATAACTGACCACCACCTGGTGGCGATCTTGTTTCCAAAAGATCAAAACCACATGTATCGTGTATTTGTCCAAATGAATTGTGTCGATGATATTTACGCTATATCCAGTGACATATGACAGCTCGAGAGGAGAAGATAGACTTCTATGATGTCTGCTTCACAAAAATGATATTTAAGAATGTGTGCTGTGATCTCAATGATCGGTTAAGTTGATGTTCAAAAGAATAAAATCCAAATTCTAACTCGGTTTCAAACTTCCGTGTCTTTGCTGATATTACTCAAATTTGGTTCGGTCAAGATTGTGCTGTATATTTTCTTTCATCGGGTATTTTGGTACAGATCGTCGGTTATCTGATACCGTGCACGGTACTAGAAGTTGATTGAGTCGTGTAGGTGTAATAACCCTCATGTATCATCGGGTAAGCATAAGACACCAATGTTGGACAGCAGCAGATGCTGATAATGCAGAAGTTTTATACAAATATTTGGCTTCCCAGAAAACTTGATTTTTATGCTAATAATGCAAAACATGGAAATGCCAAACATTGTTACTGCAACATTACTGTTTTGGGAAGATAATAATGCCGTGGCATGAGCATGGCGTTCATTCATATTCTAACCATAAAGGGAGTGGTCATCAATGTACGTGGATTATCGACGGGGATCAATTGACAATCGTACCTTCGATATTCAAATGCGCTACAAATGTGTCTGGGAACATTACTGAGAGCATTCTTGACTTCTATTTTAAAATACGAGACAATAAAAGGGTCTAGTGTTGTCAATTCGTAAATTCTACATGATCAATTAGTTCTGTACGCCATATGCAGCCCAGGGTTGATTGGAGTGGAGGTGTGTGGCAAGCACACACATAAAAGCCACCGCTATTAGCTGCCGGTACAGTGACATGGACGTCGCTTGACCGCTTGACACGGTTCAAACACAATGGAGCCATTGCAAAAATAGACTTAGTCACATAATTAACCTTCATGCATCGATAACGCCACGCAGCAAAAAGGTTCAATAGAATTATGTTATTAGCATCATTTCGTGAATATAGTCATTCGCTTGTTAGGTGATGCAACACGCAAACTTAAATGTCTTAATGTTGTGCAAACACACCAACTACATGCATATTAGAAATAAGACAAGTACTCCTTCCCTCACTTCTGGCATGGCGTTACCCGAAGCAGCAGCAGAAGGAAAAGGAGGTGATTAAAATTACCAGACACTAAGCGTGAGCTACCCGATGACACACTGACAATAATTAATTAACTTGATGAGTACGTATATAAAAACGACCTATTGTGCCGTAGCAAAGCTACTAGAGTTGTTTCTGCTTGATAATTGATCCAACAGCAAAGCCACGAGTCCGGTCATCGTTAGACCCGCAAGCAGGCAAACCGTGAGAAAGAATATCACAATGGGTCGGAAAATTGCCGGTGTGCCCTGTAACACACTGTATGGTTTCCCGTTATCTGGTTCAATCCATGGCGAATGTTCTTTTCATAATCAAAGGAACACCTCATTAATGTTGGTTTCGATCGTCAATATCCCCTTGCCAGGACACACCACCGACTTGCCGACATTACCCTATTCCATAGACCACAACAAATCAAATAAATGCGTGTGGTTATTACTGTACTGCTCGAGTTGCTTGCACAAATATTTTGTGATATTGTCAGAGTGTGTTCACTGGTTACGCGCCATTATATCTGCAAATGTTTCCGACAACATCTTAACAGCCACGAGGGATAATGTAAGGGAATGAAAATATCTAGCATGGTGCATAAAGCTTCATAGACAATATCAATGGTTATGGCGGTTGCTGTGTACATTTTGTTGCCTTTTTTATGTGACTTAATATAGGCTTTATTATTAAAACTGAAAGGCGTTGTAGGGGGCGGGTGCATAGATATAAAGGCAGGAATATTACTGGGACACTGATTCTCCGTCTACCAATAATTCCCCGTGCGAGACGAACATTTTATCATCGTCCGTTACAAGTACAAGTTTTTATGATAAAATCGGCGAGTCATCAGTATATATAACCATATTAGTCAATTCTATGTTGTTCAAGTTACCTAATTGTATTCCCTTGAATCTTTTCTGAATTCCCTTTAAGTCAGGTTTTTTGCCACGCCAGTTACATCCGGTTGACACAACTGATAGCATGAGGTCACCACCAGCGCAGCACTGAAGCGCGGGCAGGAGACAAGTCCTATTGACCCCAGCTAGAGGTTCTCGCTGCGGCACTGCCTATAAGCAGTCAGTATGACTACACATCTGCTCTGCGCGCAAGACAAATGGGATGTCGGATTTTGACAGCACTGAATGGGTGATGACTATGAAATGCCCCGTGTTTTGGTGTGTCGTATTATGGGGACTGTCGCTAAGACAACATAACCATTTCATGCATGGAGTGAAGTTTAATAATGGTGAATTATCCTGGTGTTCGACATATAAGGCTATCGTGCCTAAGTGCAATAAAATTAAAGAGCAAAGTGAAATGTCTCAATTGAAGAAAGAAAGTCAAAATAAACGGTAATGCCTCAAACGCCACTTTATAGAGGTTATTTTGGAAGTCATATACTTCTAATCACATTATATATCGTAATACATCATGCCTAGGGTAAATACTGTAATACATGATGCCTACGGTAAATACTGCAATACATCATGCCAACGGTAAATACAGTAATAGATCATGCCTACGGTATATACCGTAATACATCATGCCTAGGGTAAATACTCGAATACATGATGCCTACGGTAAATACTGTAATACATTATGTCTACGGTAAATACTGTAATACATCATGCCAACGGTAAATACTGTCATACATCATGCCTACAGTAAATACTGCAATACATCATGCCTACGGAAAATACTCTAATACATCATTCCTATGGTAAATACTGTAATACATCATGTCTAGGGTAAATACTCGAATACATCATGTCTAGGGTAAATACAGTAATACATTATGTCTACGGTAAATACTGTAATACATCATGCCTACGGTAAATACTGTAATACATCATGCCTACAGTAAATACTCTAATACATCATTCCTATGGTAAATGCTGTAATACATATGGACGACGACCTGTCTTTGACCGCTTTGTACAGATGACAAACACCAGCACTTATTCATGACACACAATCCCTACCCCAGCCGCAAGACATGAATGCATATAGTCTGTCAGCAGCGGGGTCGGAAAACTAGGTTAATGAGGAAATGATTATATAGAATAATATTTTATGTAAAGATACCTGAATATACGCCGTTACCAGCATATTCAACTTGCCTAAACACTTTGCTTCACGTTTCTCAGGTCATTGATAAACGACTAAACAAATGCACAGTTGACGCACGTGTGCGATTACCCGTGTCAAATGCTTAAACAACGTCTACGAATACACCATTAACATATTAACTGTTTTCAAATAATTGCATTGGCTTGCTAACATACCTAACCAAAGTGATTCAAACCCCTTCCTGAAATCAATCTGACTGTCATGGACCCCATGAACTACATGTAGACATATTGGGTTATACGTTACCTTTGCTTATACTGTTGAAAATGAAGCGTATATAGGATCCTTTTATTCTACTCACTTCACCTGTAATGCATATACAGCTACATTGAATTATTATGTGTTAGCTACTTGCCATTAAGTACCTGCAGTAAAAAACGACATAATCAGTGTAACGTTCCAGGCCATGGGATCTGCTTATGCTAAAATCTATCACAGTAAATTCGTGTTGCTGAGATTAAGACATTTAACGATTGAGACCGAATGGCATCTTGCAGATGCGGCATCTTACAAGCAATAAACCAACATAACCACACACCTGCTAAAACAACACACACATAGTTGATTGCATGGATTCTGGATGAAGCTAACGTGTCATGGTCAGGGGCAACATAGATCCAGATGAGCCAAAGGATGAGCCGAGATTCTCCACCCGGCTGTTACATTGCTAATTATCTTTGCCGACGTATTTTCCGCTTATGGTGCAGCCAAAGGATGGAGGCCAAGATTCTCCTAACGGCTGCCACATTACTTATTATCTTTGCCGACATATTTACCACAAATGTTGCAGAACAACTCAATCTTCAGCTTAGTGTTACCTTATTTAGTGCAATAATTGAGGTACGCTGTAAGCGTCCACATATATTTTAAATAAGTTGCTTCCCTGTATATTTTCACCTTAACCATAGTCAGTGTAGATCTTGCTCGTTCTTCTCAATTTGATCATGACTTGTGCCGACGATTAATGATGATCTGAAATGTGAGTGCCGGCATCTCTTTGTTTGATTGTATTTTCGTCATTTTTCGCCTCATCCCATTCAATGCCATATCTACAATCTGACCCTCTTTTTGTCCGCTCCGCTGGACTATAATTGTAGTTCCAGTTGATCGGCCATGGTGTTAGCGCATCAGTAAATGACAAGCGCGGTTTGAGGTCATTCACTCGTATCATTAGACAGATATTTCGCGAATATATAGCCAAATGTTTTAAAGTTGGGGAGTGCTGTTTGTTATGATGTATAATGCATTAATGACAAGCGAGTTCAGCGAATGAAAATTAGATGATAGCTCTTATCGACTATCAGCCGTCATTTCATCTGATAAATTCACAGACGTTGTTATATCGGTGCACACACGCTGATGACCCTTGGTAGTTTACGTGCGTTTTAAGTGCATGCTTTCACTAACCCTATTGAATATGCTAATTGATCAGACAGTGCAAACAACATATTACACATCAGCCGCAGCCAGAATTGGCGTTAATTATTGTTTGAATCTTCCCGCAATGTTTGCGCTTGAAAAGAGCTGACCATCAGCGTTTACCGCCAAGGGTTTGAGCTACAATATACCAATGAGAGAAGAAGGTCGTCCGAAATTCAACGGAAATGTGATTAGCCTTGGTAACTGACCAAATAATTATGTTACTTACGTTGGTTGCTTATGTATTTGATATATCTATATCTTACACATTGAGTAAATAAACAACAGGTAACTTTGTGCCAAATAAATGATGATTAGTAATATTGTGCAGCTGCATGCGCATTCCTACATTACTTTTCTTGAATGGTAACTGACACTAGCTGGCTCGAACGCGTGCAGTGAATCGCATCTTACGCAGATTTGTTGTTACAGTTTTTATGCCCTACTGAGGCCGAATAACTTATACGCTTCGTTGAATATTTGGAAAAAGAGGTGCATAAAAATATACACAAGACATCAACAAACTTTTATCGCACCAATCTGTCAACCACAAATTTTGCAACATAAAGCATTCACCTGGCTGATGCTTCCCCTCATGACCTCTTTCCGGTGGTGTCATATAGTGCTTTCAAATTGAACCAACATCATTACAGGTGCTATTAGTCCATGATGACCAAAACTCCACTATGTAACAAAGTAAATAGGGAAAACATTGCTGCATTTTATTTCGTGCTTGGAGATTTACAACAAACTTACAGATCCGAAGGGTCCATAGAGAGTGCTGAAAGAGCTATTTGTTTCATTAAATAGTCAACTATCCACTCAGTCGTCAGATGTATGGGTTTATTCTTCTTGTATTTAACAATTTTTCCAAACATCAAATGCCGCGCTAAATACATGCAAGCAAATGGTATCTGAACTGTTAAATATACAGTAATATATATAAGTAATATTTGGTAACATAGCCATGTTAGCATTTAAATAGTAGTCAACACGACTCTATTTGCACGCTCATAGGCTTTTAATTCTAGAGATTCAGTTGACACCTAAGTGAGAGTTTCCTTTGGCCACATTGTGGGACTTCCCGAAAGAAGTCCCTCTGACTCCGACTTTGCTCTGTGTGTGCCTTTTCTCTTGTGATGTATTTCCTTTCAATTGATTCATGCACCATACACAAGCGCTGCATAATGCTTGGGACAATTCAGGCGTTGGTTCTATGGATGCTGATGTGATATATCAGTTGGCATATGTGCAATGTTTTGGGTTCGCTTGCAGTATACAATTTGTAAAATTATGTCACGAGCGAGGATTAATTTAGTGAATGTGTTTACCTCGAACGTTTTTTTAGCCGGTTGCATTGCCCTTGTTACAACATCAGGTTCACTGGACTGATCGCTCATGTAACTTTTGCGGATACGATCTGATTTATTGCCGAGAATACCTTAATATTGCCCTAGTTGATTGCTTTTGGCAGTTTTTCAGTTGGCGCCAAAGTTCATGCTGTACATTGATTTCAGATAAATGATCGATATTAGCTGAATACCAACCAGGGAATCGCGTAAGTAGTATATGTAATAGGGGTTCGAGCACAGAGGGGGACGATTTTGAGATCACCTCCACCCACCAAAGCAAATCACCCACACCCCCACTTCAACTATTCTTTTCGGGGTCTAAGGTCTCAAGAGCTGACAAGAGCTGGCCCAGGATTAAAGCTGTTACCTCTCAGCAGGCTGCTTCCAGCCCCTATGGTATAGGCCCACACCACTAGTTAGTCATCATAGAGGTCATTGAGTGATAAATATCTGTGACCGTCGCTGTAAGTTCCATTTTTCACGCGGTTGAGGTCCTGTATAAACTGGGCAACCTTAGCGTCGTTCTTCTCGATAAAGTCGGGATCGGGACGAGCGGTTATCAATCTCATCGTAAAGAGCTTCCAACAGTAGAAAGCCCCCGTCGGCCTCTCTGTGGTCCCACTCGGTCTTCCCAACCAAGGACCGTGATGCTCCTGTTCCAAGCCCAGGCAACCATTAAACCTCCCGTTTGCACTATAGTCGCCGTCTTCAATCCCCTCCACCCTCGCCCACCCCCAAGCCACCGTCTCCTTATACTTCTTCTGATCCTTGTGATACACCTGGTTATACGTCTCAGCTCTCCCCAGGTCCTCAAAGGAGCACAACCTGAAAACGCAGTCTACAAACACCCCGATGGTCGCCAGCGGACTGTGGTGTAACCCCAACAGAACCTGAGGCTTATACATATTTGGAATCACCCTCCCAGGACTCCGAGTGTAGGGGCACTTTATCTCGAGCAGTACAACCTCCTCAGGATGCCCCAGACAGACAGCATCCACTCCAACCCGCCGTATCGGGAGCAAACAAAAGCCATCTGGAGAGTAGGCCGTCGCGCCGCCCTCAATATAGATATTATTTCCGTAGACCTTGGTGTCGTACACCTTCTCCAATACCGCAATTGCAACCTCCTCAAAAGTCGTACCCCAGAGGCAGGGTGCGTTAAAGCGAACACCCCCGTTGCTAGTTTTTTCTGTCAGCTTCTTGCTATAGCTGCTGAAGTAGTTTTGCCCTATGATAGAGGAGTAGTCACTTCCTCCAACGCAGCCCTTCCTCGTGGTCTCCCACTGGTTCGTATTTTGTTTGACTCCAGTATGATTGTTGCAGAAAGATTTTATCACCGCCTCCATTATATCTAGCAACCCCCACTCTTCAAATGGACTGTCAGGGTAATACCTTAGCAGGTCTAGGGGGCGATTCTGCCGCTTTCAAACATTTTGCTTTAATGTCACTTTTCATTTGACTATATTTCATGATCTCGACCGAAACGAGCTTAAACTCATCATCTGAGATATACCCATCTTCAAGCGCCACCGATACAATGTCAGCAATGGTATTCAATTTGCTCTGAGCGAGAACGCGGATCTTGTCATGCTTTTTTAACTTAATGGTCAGCCGCCTACTGATGAATTTTCCAGCAATTACAAGTAGCCCACAAGCGGCTCCAGCAGCACCCATCACTGTGGCAATAGGAATGGCAACTATTGTAGACATTACACCTACACCACTTGCGCCAAGACACATACCCACAGCAACTAAAGCAGTGTCTAGAGCGTCCACTGAGTTTACTGCACACCTATATTTTTTGTACATAGCACCATATTTTTCAATTTCTTTCTCAAGGTATTGCTTCTTAAGACTGATCTCATTCAGCCGATAGGAGTGGGCCGGATTTTCATCAGGCGGCACAGTTGGTTGTTGTTTCATACTTATGTTATTGGCATATAATTCTATAAGTCAAGTTCAATTAGGAGCGATACTACAGACCAAGTCGCCATCTGTTTTGAGTGGTTGTATAAAAGTTAATAACATTGCCTTGTTCAGCTGTAAAGGCTGGTCAAAAGATATTACAACAGCCCGTTGGTCAGCAGGCTTACTTATTCCTACCGCTTGATTCGTCCCATTTATAACAGGAAACACCGCTATAGCAGCAGTATCAGCACCAACACCAGAAGACAACCCCATACAAATGATCTTACCACCACATGTCATGGTATATCCACAGCTTTAGTCTTGTGAGTCTCGACCCCTAGCCCCATGGCCAAACGACCACTCATATCCTCTGTGAAGAGCACCACTTGCTTCTGCCCATATAGTAATGAGTGGTTTCGTCTTTTCATCTACGTATCGTCTCAGGTACCTGTTCTGCTGTCTATATTCAGCATCAATATACTTTTTATGAACAGCATCCTTCGGTGAAATAGGGTCTCCCAACTCAACGATTTTATTATCTCCCATTTCAAGGTCTCCAGTCATAGTACCGCCACTTTTATCCATTTTTTTTGAGTCACCAATAGATAGGTCTTTGTGGCATATTCCGAGAGGTCGGCGCCCTGAACAGTGCTTGACGGTTTTTGTCTAGGTCCATAAATACTCGTTTTTATTGACATCTTGTAAATTCAAGAACAACGCTAACAGGTAAGTCGTGGTTATCTAATAGCCTTCCTTTATTATCGCGTAACTGAACCTTTAACTCATGCACTGTTCCGCTAGTAACATGCTTACATACAGGATTAGTGAAGTTCGTGGTTATAATATCACCGAAAGAGCCACCCTCTAAGCCAACAACTTCAAGAAGCGTAGTGGGCGCACCATCTAGCATGTTGTGTGTGGTACTGACTTTATCGAGGTGAACATTAATTGTGTTAAAGATGCTAAAGTTGATGGGCCGGTCACCTATGTAAGTACCTGAAGGTATCCACCCCCCACTGAGGCCGTCAAGACCCAACATTGTTAACACTCCGCCTGTTATGTGCGCACCCACATTGTCTGGAACTGTTAGGGTAATAACCCCATTTACAGCATCAACCTCCAAACCGATACCTAATGGTGTAATATGCTCCTGAAGAAGGCTTAAGCTCCAGAGGCCTGGTTTTAATGCACCATATACTCTCTCTTCTGAATTCCTTGACCGCCATGCAATGCTCTCGTCTGATTCTAGATTGTACCAGTCCACAGTATACGTGATTGACCTTAGGCCAACACATAGATCGCCCGCATTGTTGTCAATAGGTTTTTGCAGGGACACAGCGCTGCCGCTTTGAACATTTGACAGAGTGTGATACATAGCACTATGAATAAACAAGCCTTTAGTTTCAATAGAAAAGCTACATATGAAACGGGCGGGGTGTATCCAGCCACATATGGTGTGGGAGATAAACTAACCCGACAAACAATTCAAGATGTTCACAATGGTGGTACATTCACAGCAAAGTTTCCTGATCTATTCAGTAACTATAAGGTGCCGCCGGTAACAGCGGACAAAGTAGTAAAAGACTGGTTGACAAATCCAATGCAGTTTTAGCAGAACCAGTTAAACTTTGCAGTGTGGTGTGCATCAGCCGGGTGCGGCGTGTCATCCCACGACCACCTCGAGGCTGGGATTCCACTCGTGAAAGCTCTCTACACCTTTCACCTTTATTACACAGTGCGTCGCCTATTAGCAGAACTGCAAGCGCCTCTACCTCAGGATCATGCCTATGACCCCTATAACAATACATATGACAAGAGGGCATATGAGAGACTCTGCACTAACTTTGGTGTTCAACCAAACACAGACTGGCGCGAGAAGGCAACCGTAGCTAATAGTGGTCTTGGTATCTTATATGCACATGATGCGTATGGTTACGGGAGTGTCGTCAAGGTTGCTGGTCGAAACGTTCGTTATGACCCTACACGGATGGCCTTTGAGGCGGAAAAGGATACAAAGCCAGGTTTTGCTCACGCGAAAAACCTACAATCCTTTCAGGAGAGAATGGGTGCTGTTTTACATCTAGCACAGGGACCTGAAGCAGATGAGGCCTGGAGTACCTTCATACTGGACACGTCTGAGGGTTTTACACAAACCGGCGTTGAGCGAATTAACGACAGCATCAGGACCTATGTATGGGCCATTCTTGAGGCTCAGGCGCAGACCCGCTCAGAGATACTAGGTGTTGGAACGTCCTTTGATACTCAAAAGCAATTTCAGGCCAACGTTGAGGATGCCATCAACTCCCCAGTGGATATTCCGTCATCTATCCGACGGTATCAGAACGTCCTCCAGAATGCCTCTTCAAAGGTTGATTACGTGTTTGGAACGGGCCTGTACATGGCTCCATCAGATATGAGCCTCGCCATTGGAGACGTTGCTGGGTACAACAATCTGATTACTATCGCAACTGAGGAGCAGCAGATCGGCAGCAATACTGATGTCAACGCGGTTCCGGTTGTTCCAGATAGAGGAAGCTTTGACCCTCCGCCAGATATGGAACTCTCCTCTCCAGGGCCCGCCCCTATGGCCGAGACTGGTCTGCGTGGGGCGCACGAGGATGAGAAAACCGCTCTTATTATAGGCGGAATCGCTATAGGCTTAGCTGTGCTTTGGTTTGCTACGTAGTAAGTCACGGAGTATCAGGAGGATAACTCCTCCCACCGCCACAACTGTGGCCCATACATGTTCTGCCATCCAACCAGCCACCTTTGCAGCTGACGTAAGCAGCCATGATACGATGGAGCCAATGATTCCTGGAAGGGCAGCTGCTGCCTTACCGGCTAGGCCCTCTAGGACGTTTGCCAAGGAGTTCAGCTGTTTTGTAATCCATTCCTTTACACCAGGCTTATCAGCTGGCGTCGGTGTTGGTGCCGGGGTTGGACTAGTGCTCCCTCCGCCCGTCAAAGCAACTACAAGGGTCGAGATTGCCAATCCAATCGCAGTGAGTATGGAGGCGATTGTTATACCCTGCTCTCGGAACAGAGTGCGTACACGCTCAGCTAGTGTTGTGTCCTCGCTAAGAAGTCTGTTGATCGTTTCTCTGATGCGGTTAATTTGGGTCCTTAGACGGTTACGGTTTTCAGAGGCAGCCCCAATACGGGCACTCCGCAGGTCCTGCAGCTCTGCAAGCTCATTTGCTTGGAATCTCCATGCTCGACTATCACCCCTCCCTTCCTCCTCCAGGCTTGCCATTTTAGCTTTCCGATGTTTTATATCCCTTTCTAACTCAGTTATCTTAGCTAGGTTGTTGACCAGCTCACCCCTCTGGGTCTGCATAGCCTTGTCAAGCCCCATTAGTTCTCTGAGTGGTAGTTCGTTGTCTGTTTGTGTACCTAGGTCTTGGATGGTGTTATGAACGTCCTCTATGAATCTTGTTTCTTTCACACCACCTTGCTCTGTCACAGCTTCAAGGCTGCTCATTTCTAACATATCTGGAAGTGCAGCTTCTGCTAAAGCAGCAGCTTCGTCAACGCCTTGTAGGGCTTTTACTGCTTCTGTGGATAGTTCAGCGGTCACTCCAAGAGCCCGAGCAAGCTGTGTACCACCGTAATCTAGGATACTCCTAGGAGAGAGGAATTTGTTTGGATTGTTCTTCCATGTCAGAAGATTCCATTCTCGGCCCCACTTAACCCAAAGGTCACCTTGTTGAGACGATCTAAACTCCAGAGTGGCCTGCAGCCCATGCTTAGACACTGCCTTCTCCCACCTCGTAACTAAGACTTCAGTTTCTTCCTTGGAACCCACCCGATCTTCTGTTAACCCAGCAGGCATTTCATTAATAGCCCATGGTGGCATAGTCGAGTACGACGTATCTAAAGTTTCGTCAATCAGGTTAGTCTCCTCATCATCAAAGCTAGTCTCATTCCTATCCCCTCCCATAGCCCCTTCCTCCTCTGGGTCGTCAAATCCTGGGTTATCAAACTCCATGTCTGTGTGTTAAAAATATAAGTGTAATAAAACATTCAACATGACGAGTACTTACGGACGCAAACTAAACCCACACCGCGGATACGCGAAACCCTTGGGGTAAAGGGCGTGCGACAATCTGTAGTCGTTACAAACAATCCAAGCACTATTGATCAGAACCAACAACTGCTGGTTCGCTTCCCCAATCTAGGTGCAGAAGACGTCATTGTTCCAGGGACAGCACGGCTGGCCTTTACAGTCACGCTGACCTCGACTGATGTTAACCGCAGCGCTGTGCAAAACTTGGGTCGCGCCGTGGTTAAGAAAATGACAATCAAGATTTCTGGCAATGAGGTCATGTCTATTGATGACAGCGATATGTACCACTGTTACCACGACTTGTGGCGGACAGCACAGGAGAGACAGGGCCTTCAGTACCAGGGCATTGACACATCAGATGATAGAAACGCAACCAAGATACGACTGGGGGCAGGAGACAAGGTTGATACCGAGGAAGAGGACAAGGCCGTAGCCGATGTGTATGGTAACAGGTTCTATGTTCCGCTTGATTTTATACTCCTCGAGAGCCACATGCCATTCTACCAGAGCGCGCTTAATGACAGACTGGAATACGAGATCACGTTCAACGACTACAACCGCGTGATTCACGCAACAGGCGACACCGCTGCAAGCTACAAAATTGATGGCAGCTCGCTGGAGTATGACATGGTTACCCAAACAGAGTTAGCCCGCATGATACGCACCCAGTACACAGGTCGACTCTCGATTCTGTATGACCGTGTGCTTCGTCACAGGAAGCTTGTATACAATAAAAGAGATACACTGTGGAACATCAACCTGAACGTGCCGGCTCGCAGCATGAAGGGCATCCTACTGCTCTTTGAAGACCCGACCAATGTCTCATACGCCAGGAAAACAGAGTCGTTCTACAACCCAAAGATAACGAAGGTCGAGGTGACCATTGAGGGCATCCCCAATCAGCTCTATGCCCAGGGCATGCGTGGCTACCAGCAGTGGGACGAGGTGAAGAAGGCCTGTGCAGCAACGTGTAAACGAGACCCCAGTGTAGCAATAGCATTAAAAGACTTGGCATTGTCAGATGTGTCCCTAGGAGAGTACCTAACCACTAAGTATGCTCTGTGGCTCGACTTAAGGACGAGTGATGACGACCAGCTGCACGGTAGTGGCAGGGCTGTGGAGAATGCGTCTGAGGGCATCACCATACAGATCACGAAAAAGGCAGAGGCGGCTGGTGCATTGAAGAAACAAACACGAATCAGGGGGAGACAACACCGGTGGAGATAACGTCAGTGACAAAAACGCTAAAAGGGTTGCGGCAGGACGAAAGGGTGCTGCAGCTCGAAAAGCCAATCAAAATCAGCTTCTGAGAGAGCTCCGAGAGGCTAAGGCAGCGCTTACAGATGGTAGAGACGAAGCTGTCGAGTCAATATCAACGAGCAAACCTCTGGAAAGGTGGACGTGGCCAACATGGGCTGTGCCTTTGGTTGTCGGTGGTGTTGGCGTGTTGGCATTGTATTGGTACAGGCACCAGATGGTAGCCTCACATCCTAAACAGGTTGTGGTACAAAAGCCCACAGACGCTCATTTAAAGGATCCGTTTTATATGGAATAAGATGACAACACCAATTACTGATGGAAAAATGCTCGTCAACGCTCTGTACTACGGTGTAGTTGTTTCCGGTATTTCAATAGGTTATGCCAAGCTTGCTAAGATGGCTCTGGTTGGTGGGGTGCCACGTCTTGATTTCACCCCACGGGACCTGGCTATGGCTGTTGCCGATGTATCACTAGCTATGGCCACAAAGGATATGCTAATTAAACAAGGAATCTTACCAGTTGATATACTGAAGTAATGGCCACACTCGCGCTACTTGTTGGGGGTGCTCTTGTTAACGCCCTTGCATTCTCTGGGAGCAACTTTTTATTCTCTAAATTACGAGGCAGCCAAGTGGATGCGAAACGTAAACGCCATGATATGGCAATCGAGGAGCTTCAATCTGCTCAGGCAGCATGGGCCAAGAAGAGAACTGAACGCTTAGACTTCATCAATGAGCAACTGCGCGCCAGGGCCACGCCGAGCATACTTTTAAGGATGCGGATGAGGCTATGCGTGAGTACGCCCTAATTACGAATAAAACAGTCGACCCGCTGGGCTCTGAGCCTCAGCTTTCAGACTTCTACGAGCCCTCAGATGAACAGATGGGGCGTGAGGTGGCATTCATTATACTGGGTATGGCTGCGACTGGGCTGGTTGCATACAGGCTTGCTAAGTAGGTCATTTGGAGACTCGAACGTTTACTGTATATGGATCGTCGCATGCAAAAGATCTACTATAGTCCTAAGGGCTACTGGAAAGGCATTACAGCTATCAAGAAGCTTGCAACAGAAGCGAGGGTTTCTGAGGAAGCTGCAAGGGGGTGGCTAACAAAGCAAGCTATATGGCAAATCTACCTGCCAGTGCCAAAACACATTCCCAGGCCAAAGTTTGATGTCCCTATCCCTAATGAGGTTCACCAAGCCGATCTCTTATTTCTTCCTCATGACATTGTGAAGCGCCGGACTTACAAGTATGCCCTAACATTGGTTGATGTGGCCTCGCGCTACAAAGCGGCTGAGCCATTGACTACAAAAGAGGCTAAGGAGGTCGCAGGTCCACTGAGAGGATATACAAACGAGGACCGCTGCATTGGACCCCGAACGGGAGTTTATGGGTCCGCTGTTAGTAAAACATGGAGTATCAGTCAGGCGTGGTCGTGTGAATATCCATCGAGACCAGGGTATAGTTGAATGCTTTAACCGAACCCTTGCTGAACGACTCTTTGGTCACCAGTATGCCGTAGAGTTAAGAGATACTGGAAAACGATCGACTGAGTGGGTTTCTCGACTGCAGGCTGTAGTCTCTGCAATAAAATAATGAGGTGACACGCTTGACTGGAAAAACCTAAAGATGCTATAAAGGCAAAACGAGTTGCACAAAAGCCCTCTGCAGTCGTACCAGGGCGCCTTCTGGGGGTCAAACAGCAAAAGCTTCCCTCTGATGTTGACGTTCGCTACCTCTACCAGACTGGTGAGGCAGAGCAAGACCACCGGTGGCGGGCCACTGACCCTGTGTGGTCGCTCAATGTTTACCGGATTGGAAGCTCTGTCACTAAATCTGGTGAGCCTGTACTATACTATTTGCTGGATGGACCGCCCCGTGGCTTTGTTAAGGAGGAGCTGCTTGTTGTGCCGCCCGATACCCAGTTACCACCAGACGGTATTACCAATTAAACAAAAGGCAGATAGGTAGTAATGGAAGCAACTGGAAAGTGCTCCTGGATATTACTCGGGAAGAGAGAACCTTGTGACAGGCCCTGTAAGTTTGACTTACACTGTTGTAGTAGAAGTCATACATGAGGTGCTTGGACAGGTCGAGTATGCACATCCCCACATAGACTGGGCGTTTGAGGACCAGGTGGGCCTTGTGGATGTGGATGGCGGCCAGGTCGTCGTCGAATATTTTCTGGCGGGCGAAAGCAGTGCTGGCGATGTGCTTTCTTATTTTGTTGCTGTCTGCAGCTCGGACCAGCTTCACGTCAACCCGCTTGCGGAGGTTCTCTATGGTCTTGCCGAAGACGGAGTTGTTCATTAGTTTGTAAAGGTCCTTCTCAAAGTCGCTGGTTGCGGCCTTGCTGAGATCTGTGTTCTTCCGAATGTAGGGTTCCATCCAGCTGCTTTGGGTGAAGGATAGGGCGCGGTGGATCTTGGTCAGCCTCATCCCCAGGGCCAGATACAGTTTGAGGTTCCTGTAGTGGAGTACGTACTTCTCCTTATTCCTCAGGTTCGGGACCAGCTTCTCGACTCCGTGGCCGCCGTATTCGTTAAGGAGGTTTCTCTGGTAGTCTGAGAGCCACTCGTTCTGGACAAGTAGTCGCTCTGGGGCCAGGGGGTAGTCGTTGTGGTCGTCGTGAAGCTCAGCTGGATACTCTAGGTCGACCTCAAGGATGTACCCAGTCTCGGCATCGTCTGGGTGGGTGCGGACTATTCTGGAGAGCGACTCTGGCCGGTCCACCCACTCAATGTTTGAGGTAGGTAGGGCCTGGCTCATTGCCCATCCATAGAGGTTGTTAGCGTCGAGGTATTGGATATAGCTCGTGGGCTTGTCCTGATCGAAGTCTCCTACGTAGGGATTGTTCGCCTTGGCGTGGCGCCACGAGACCATACTTATTCCTCCACGCAGACCCTTCTTGATGAAGAGGTGTTTGTCGTAGTGGGTGAGGAGTTCGAGTTTTACCCTTGTGCTCTTGAGTAGAGCGTCCCACGAGAGGCCTGGGCTGGTATAGTAGTGGGCTGGGTCCAGGCCGTACTGCTTTAGGCTGGTCTTCCGGAAGGTTTCAA
Organism: Urechis unicinctus; assembly: GCA_034190875.2. Lineage (NCBI taxonomy): Eukaryota > Metazoa > Annelida > Polychaeta > Xenopneusta > Urechidae > Urechis > Urechis unicinctus. Next base: position 60,309,222 of record CM067342.1, read on the forward strand.
ACACGTCGGCTAGGAGGAGGACATCTGTCTGGAGGTAGAGGTCGTGGTAGTCGCCCATGTTCTTGCAGCCAAACGTACTCCAGACTTTTTGCGCGTGGGCGTAGTCTGTGGCTGATATGCCCTGCTCCGAGAGCTTGCTGTAGAAGTCTTGGATGGGCGGGAGGGGAGAATCAAACTTATCCCAGCTGTCCATGAACTCGTAGGGGAAGACTCCCTTGCTTTGTCTGATCTGGTTCATACTCTGACGTCACGGTGAAGGCGTCTGGACTATTGGCTGAGACCAGCTTGTCGAGGGAGACCTGGAGGAACTGTGCGCTGTCTATGAAGCGGAGTGCCCAAGGAATAGGGATATGTACTTTTCCATATTGTTGGGTATACAGTTGATGTCCCCCTCTACCTTGCTTATGCCTTGCATTAGGAGATGGGAGTCATAGCCCCGCAGGTTATGGAAGACCACGGGGATGGGGGTTGTCTTGGGGCTCAGCCTAAGCTTTAAGTTGCAGGCGCTGTGGGCTGGCCCTCTATACTTGCCGGTTATGTGGCAGTGGTCGCGGACCCGGTCGGTGAGTAGTGGTTTGCTGCAGACGTGGCATTGGGTTGCGGTCTTGTGGACTGTTTGGTCATCCCTGGTCATCCGCATGGGGACTGGCTTGGAGATAACTGATTTGATCTTTTTCTCCTCTTGCTGTAGGGCCTTGAAGAACTTCTCCACAGTGTCTTTTCCCCTGTAGACTACTGGGGTGAGGTCTTTCCATCGCATCAGACCACTATATAACCGAACCCGCAGCCTTGGTGTTCCTGGGTCTTCTGGGTGTTGCTCTTTTCTGGATTGAGGGCTGGCCCTGGGAGCTTTACTGTGAGCGCCTCGAAGTCAGCGTAGATGACGTAGGGGGCCGGGAGTTGCTTTTGCCAGTTTTGGAAGGATAGGATGTTTTTCCCCTCCTCCGGTATGTCTACCTGCACGGCTGTTTGGTCAACCCCTACACACTCTGGCTTGTGGGCCTGGAGGAGGGCCGAGGTGGTGTAGCCGTGGAGGCAGCGTTCGCAGAAGAATTTGCGGCCCTTGTATTTTGTCTGGTCGTAGAGTAGGCGGTCTAGGTTTTTGATCCAGCTGTAATGGCATACTCCATCTTTCTCGATCAGCATGAGGTTTATACAGTTGCTGGGGTGCTTGCTGATCCGGCCAAATACATTTAGGCCTAGGTCAAGAGCCTTTTCGATTTTTTCGTCGTGGGAGACAGGGGTTGGGTATGCCACACCTGAGCCCTTTAGCTTATCTAGGAGCCACTGGATGTTGTATTTTGATGGCCGCTAGGGGTTTTTGGCAGCTGGGTACAGTGCGGCTACAATAGCCCATAGAATGCAGAAGTCGTCCCAGTTCTTTACGTTTATGATGGCCTCTTTCTTTGCCAGTGGTGGTGGTAGAGGGAGGTAGGAGCCGCCTTTGAGTGGTTGATACTTGGCGATGTCGATCCAGATGGTTTCTACCGCCTCGAAGACCCACCCAGAACCTAGGTTAACCCACTTCTCCAGCATCTCCTGGATTTGGGGTCCGGCCTGGTCTATCGCGGAGTCAATGTCTTCTTTGCCTAGAATCACCTGCTGCTTGTTTCGTAGGACTGGTTCATTATACTCCGTGACACCATCTATATCGGTCTTGTAGAGGCTTAATTTGACTGCGAGCTGGGTTTTGTGGCCACCTAGCTGGTTCAGCTCCTCGGCCAGAACTTTACGAACCTGGGGTTGCACGCCTTTCTGGAAGGTCAGGAGGTCCGGGGTGTAGGGGTGAGTCTTGGGGATGTTCATGACCCAGCCTTGCAGTTGGTTGTTGATGGCCCGCTTGGTTCTCCTGAATTTGAGGCGGGGAGTGGGAACTGGTCTGAGGCTTGTTGGGGGAACTGGGACCGGCCTTACAAGGGGGAGTGGTTTCCTGGAGGCAGCCCTGGGGTGTCGGGCCGGTGCTTTCGCCACTTCAGACCAGAGTCGGGGGTATGGAGTCGGTAGAGGGGCTGGGTTACGGTCCGCCATGGTTGTCATTCTTGCGTACATCTCCTTGTACATCCTGTCGAAGGCGTTTTTCTTTATGAGTGCCGCGAGGACGACCTTCGTCCGTGGATAGGGTGGTAGGGCCTGGCTGTGGATTTCAGCATAGTCGGCTTGAGCCTGTTTCGCGTGTATGTAGTGGGGCGTCATTACTCTAATGTTATATTAGTTCAAAAGGGGGTACAAATGACACAAAATCAAGTCGCGACAAAATACCCACCTATGACTAGTGACCGGTGGGTCCTTGTGTCCTGCGACTTGTGGCTCCCTAACCCTGCGATTTCGTCACACTTGATTTTGTGTCATTTGTACCCTGCAATTTCGTTGCGACTCATGGCTGCCCCTACCCTGTGACTCACAGCCTGCTGAGAGGTAACAGCTTTAATCCTTGGCCAGCTCTTGTCAGCTCTTGAGACCTTAGACCCCGAAAAGAATAGTTGAAGTGGGGGTGTGGGTGATTTGCTTTGGTGGGTGGAGGTGATCTCAAAATCGTCCCCCTCTGTGCTCGAACCCCTATTACATATACTACTGCGTAATGAGCTGCTGTTCTATTTTATTTGATTCCATGATAATATAGGTTGCAGAGAAACAGTAAAGCAGGTGCAAATACAATGGATGTATTTAAATAATCAGTGCATTGCGGATTTTCTTTCGTTGATCCCACAGTATAGGAACCATATTACAAACAGGGAACAGTACGAATGAAGCCTGACCTTAAAGTCGCGCAATTGCCTCAACCATTTTGTCCCGCGTAACGTTTTAAACAGACTGTACTACTTTCAGGCTAAACATCTAGTCAAGTTTACACAAATTACTGATCATTTAGTACAAATATCCTTTATTAACGAATAAAGCATCTTTTTCATCCCTGATTGACATTTCCATTATCAGTAGGTGTACATTGCGGCACAACCAATACGTTATTACATGTTATCATACAAATTGTAGCTTTTGTTTATCACATTTTAAAAATGGCGTCAATTATTTTGTTTCTACGGAGATCGGTTTGTATTGGCAATTCATCATTTCCCTCCCCCTTCCCCTTAGATAAAGTAATTTGATACCATAGTAATGCCACAGAAAAGTCATATGGAACGGCACATAACCAAGCTAAATTCCATTCGCTGCTTCTATTGTTCACAATATACGGTGTCTATTCGATTACATTCCACGTTCTATATATGAGCATAAAGGCTGCTGACGTTTATTAAGTAGATTCCGCAAAAGGATTCAGCGGAATTCAATAATATTGTAGCCATTTCTGATATTTTAGTTAACCTGTTAGAATAGATTCTGTTAGCAGAAAGGCTTCGTGAATCGAGAGGGCATATGGTATAAGGAAATTGAAGGGAGCGTCTCCCTAGAAAAATCATACCTCAATCATGATTTCTTAACACTGCGTTAGCCACGGTATAATGGGAGCTTTATGATTTATGTACTTGGGTTTGAACGAACAAGATCCCCCTCTCTCCCACATTTGTTTATTCGAACTATAGGACACCACCAACACACAATAGTAGAGATTGTCTTGGTTAACTGGCATTTGTTCCGTATTGTCTTTGTTTTGACCAAATTTAGCCACATAAACAAGTCTTTATACGCACTATCGGCTTCTCCTACATAGCATTACAGTATTGGTGTATATTTGCATTGGTTTTGCAGATGGTAAAATTAAACGGTGTTGGTAAAAAAAAACCAACCAATTCCGCCGACTGGCGAACAGGTTGTTGTACCCATCGGGCAAATATCAAACACACATTAGCCACAATGTGGCCAGGCTTGAAGAATAATGGCGTGCAATATGAGAGCAATATACGCTGGCAAACTAAACCTGAGGCGGAGGGGTTGTTTATAGCCCTAGAGTCACAACGTCCAACAGTTGGCTGATCAGCTGAATAATTATTCCTTGTAACCATAGCAGCTGAACGACTACTATTGTGCAAGGAATTGTGTTGTTAATTGTGTAGCCTGGGCACAAGGCCTCGACGGAATACTAGTTTGTTGGTTGGAGCATTAGCTGCCTAATTCTGTTATTCTTTTGAATCAACAAGCTGATCACTGCCTGCAAGCCTACTATATGTATTAAATAAATCTGCGATCGAGATGAAAACGGTCGTTTCGTATACTGCTGCAACAGGTTCAGCCAGTTATGACATGGTCATGAGTCGAAATACGTTATTACCATCATTGTTCATTTTATTGATTTATTGGTCAGTATTTATTAACTAGTAATATTGTGTCGCATGATATGTGCTCTTTTCACCTGCACTCTATTCTTATAAAGATGACGCCAAATATAGTCAGGTTGAGTTATGGTGTGAGGCATTGCTGCGAACGAACTGTTTTGACAGCAAACTAGCTATTCCTCCTGATGCGTATACCGAGTACCTTCCCACCCAAGTTACCAATGTTATTTGTCATACATCAACAGATAATAAAACCATTGAAAGTTGCCAATATAACTGGTTGTTGAAGATGCAGACAGAAATACCTTAGAGCTATATTCCAATCAATTATTTTTTCTTCATTCCTTGCTATTGCTAGCTGATTGTTGAATCAAACCGAGTCAAATTAGCGGTTCATTCAGAGGACATACATTAAATGTAAGAGCTGCATTAGTTGAGCGTATACTTTGATAGGGATTAGTTATTCATCTCAGGATCTTTGTAAATCGGCTTCAATATAAAATATCGTCATATATCAACTTGATAGTTAACATTGTATGTATACAGAATATAGACAAAACTAAGCTATAATATCCCAACTGATATACGTGTGGTCCTAGTAGCCTACCTAGTAACATGCTGTACAGGGCAGGACACAGACACAGTGTCATGGCTGAATTCTGATATCTAAGCTTATCACATATTTTTTCTTCATCCGTCACTACCTTGCACTGTTCGTGCTATTCTTATCAGAGTAATCTACTCGTTTGGCCGAAGTAGATATATATATCAGTAGAGGACGGAAACATCATGTCAATGTAGTTTCAAACGTTAAAAAGAAAGCATTCTCGTGAATATTTGCCATTCATTCAAGCTGGATGATTTCATGACCAAGCGACTATACGGGTATGTTTTTTGGTCTTTGTAAGCAACAAAAAGCAGCAAAGTTGTGGACTGTTAGGGAGTTTGATATGCTATCCGTCAAAAAGTACATTCAAAATCTAAGCACTTCATTAGTAATGAATATGACACTTAAGATATTTCGCCGACAGTGGCATTCTTTTTGGTTACCGTGTAATCGTAAACCCTAACACTAAACAATACTATAATATCCACGAAAGCGCAAAGTTTGAATGTGTTTTGAAACTGTGTGATTATATGTAGTCGATCAGAATGGCACCATGGAAGATGTCAATAGACATTTAGTGAAATACGATATCCGACATTATGTGGCACTTGTCAAACATGGTGGGATGTTCGGTATGTTTTTGATTGGCCAAGGCAACATTCTAACTGATCACGGCATTATGATTTGATATCTGAATGTGATTTGCTTGATAGCTACCTACTCGTTTGTTATTTAGTCGTAGGTGATAATCTTTGCCAGGTGAATACCCTTATTTCAAACAAGCATGTTTTACATAGACCATGCTGGTACATAAAGTTGGATACATGTAAACCGCAAAACCAAATAATTTTTACTGCAATAAAATTATCACACGTTTAGCATAATGTCTCCTGAATGTAACGTTTTATGCATAAATATCGATCATAGAGGAACATACCGAAACTTGTTTCTAATTACTTATAGTCAGGGACTTCTCATTTTCATTCTTTTCGCCAATATTGCGAACACATGACATAAGTATGAGTAAACAACTCTGTGCGATGCGTGGTTGGTGCGTAACTACCGAGCCTCGTCCTATGACATCTCCTATACCATCAACACTCGCCTGTTTACGCCAATCGCTACATAAAGCGGGTTGATTATATATTTCAGCTTTCCTGCCTATTGATCAATATTTCAATTCATTTGCCACGGGTAGTCTCGAGCACAATAGGCAGCGCGGAGCACTATTATGCTATCAAATGCAAATTGGACATTAGACACTACCGGCTTCTATTGCTTTAGGATGTGTATAGCAGAACAATGTGTGGTGGTAATAGGACGCTTACACATGTTGCATATGCATCATTTATTGCGCTTGGCTTTAGCTATTAGTGTCAGAGTAATTTCTAATCTGGTAGAATCTTTGAAAATAAGATTAGGCATCGTATGAGTATAGATGCTACCGTCGCTCATGGTGCATATGTAATGTTCCGCGTACTATCAGCGATATCGAAAATCATCGCCTTAAGTAAGTAAGGTCATGGTGTTCCACGAATACCCGTGTGAATGCCCGATTTCAAATTATAGTTCACATTGTTAAATCCATTGTCACATTGTTAAATGCATCTATACATGAACAGCAGTGCAATTAATATCTTTCAATTACAATCACAACGCAAGTTTGGAAGTTGCATCGAGCTTATTGGCAGTGCCATTCTAAACATGTTAAGATGTTGACATAAAATTTAAAATATGTTCTGGTCGAGATTTTCGAACCCTTAACCACAATAAGTAAGTCAATACCATTCCAATTGCAAATTGCTTTCTTGGTTTCTCTGTTTAACCACAAAACGTAAAATGCAATCAACAATCGCCCATAACCGTTTTTAACAACAAAATGCCATGATTGCATCAAAATTATTTCTTATTAGTTAATTAAAGGGAGCATTCCCAAACAAGCGTCTTACAGATGGCTTCCAGTAACATTCATCTATTGCGTAACGTAAAACTAACCAACTCGACAATCTAGGTAAGGTGTTTTTCAGACTATACATGTGGTTGGGTACCGAGGAATGCGATATGCGGGGACAATATTTATAAGCTACTATATGAAGTTTATACTGATCATTGAGCGTCACCTGATCCCACTGACATGATGCTTACGTCCTTCAAATCGTGTTGAACGAAGACGCAACACGGTAGTAGAGGTCGAAAGGGGAAAACTTTGTTATCGTCCGAAAGTTGTTGATATGCCGAAAATGGCGCACTGTTGGAGTTTATGAGATGCTATTGTAGCAATGAAAAGCTTGGCACTAAAAACAACATGCTCTGTAGTAGACATTTTGTTTCACATTGATACTTGACTGGACCGCGCGGTGCTTTATCTCTCTATTTGACTGGTTGATATTCAGGGCTCGAATAATTAGTTCAGACTACTTAGTATGATACGATGAATGATTGCACCTACTTGCACACGGGTTCGTTCGGTGGGTTATATCCCGCGGGTATGATCCACCTGCTCGTGCAAGACGCCTTAGTGGTTGTTGAACCTGTGACTTGCCTCTGTAAGCTGACATTGATCTGTGTTTGTCTTGGTTATCTAGGATGAGAGAGGCGTCTATACGCTGGCATCACGAACCGTTAATGTTTCTCGACAAGTGGAGGCACGGTATAAGAACATATATGGTGATAGTTACTCTGCAATACCGTTATCTTACTACATAGTATAAGGCGACACGGTCGATTAGCCAACATATAATGTACTTACTTACAGCCAGCTTAAATTGGAGTTGCTTATACAGTGTGTATCTAGTTGATAAGCTCAAGCAGGTGGCTGTGAATCTTCATAAAGTTGCATCTGCTGAAAAGAAGAGGCGTATTCGCATTAAATCGGGCGACAAAGCATATCGTGCAACATTTACTGGTTACTTAAAACCAGATCACATGAGCAGGATTAATAATTGTTTGTAAAAGTTAAGAATTATTGGGTTAAATGTTGCGAATTGGAGAACACATATATATACATAACGTTAGTCGAGTTGTTAGATAGTGACGATTCTTATATAGGAGAATAGAGTATAATATTCCCTTCCTATGTGGGCTAATGTGCAGCTGAGCCTTGCCATAGTGGCAGTCAGATGGTTGTACGGTAATGAATAATCGCAGTGTGCTTTGTTTCCTCTAAACCATAGCTTACTAATCAGCATCTGTAAGTGTGAACGCAGTGGACCCCATTGTGGTCTAACTTATTGCCCATAGCTTATCAGTGCAGCAAGCGCTGGACGACTAAGCATTATTCGCTATACTCTATTTTGATAACCGCACCTTGCGTTTGCAAGTTGATTTAACAATGCGACTTGACAATGCGTTGCAGTTGAGCGATATTAGGGCAGGTTCACGTATTTCAATCGACATCTGGGATGTCAAGGATGCTAAGCTTTAAAACCTAAATTCGCAGCACTATTGCCATGTGATGGCCCCTTCATCCTCTTGATTGACTCGCAGTTAGTGGTTTTCCGCATATCGATGCACAGTTATGGAATGCATTTACCGTGCGTGGTGTCCGTGAGCTAATTGTGTGGAAGCAGTATAATAATTGTCAAATTAGATAACACATTTAACTATATCGATATGCCTGGTCATAAACATTGATATACCCGTTATAAGTTGCTGTAGATAAAATGTGCCAATAATGCGAACGGAATCTCGAGCTTAATCACTGCGAACGTTCCGTATGTCTATATCGGTGCTGTTTCAGTCTACGCCTCGTTGGGATTGCAATGGAGAAACCTTACAGTTGTGCAATAGCGGCATTAACGATCACCATGGCTAGACACACAGTCGCAATCTCTGTTTATTAAACAAGCTGCTGAATCGTGATATCAACATTCTCGCCTAAATTGCCTGACAGTGGACTTAGCTTTTTTGCTTAATGCAAGTTCGGCCAAGAATAATAAACCCCACCTGCTTGATAACCGCAAACAACGATGAACCAATGGTTCTAATCGTTACGCAGACATGGTTGAGACTAGCGGGAATAGATCAGGGAACAGTTGCAGAGAAATGGCAACCAAGTCGCTGTTTTGTGCAATATTGCCAGAGTTACATTATATGTTGGTGGTACAAAATGACCACAACGCTACATATGACCTAATGAAGGTCACGGAAGCAGCAATCGACTAAATATGTACATTCTACCGCTACAGCCCAATCAGCCACAGATTAACGGACGTCATTATCAACACTCTAGAAAATAATCTGCACACTTTCAAAGGTTAGTGTCTTCATCTTTCAAGTTGATGTTCCGTGCGACGACGTAGTGATCAATAGTTTTCACTCTCATCGCCGACTACAAACTGACTCAGCATGCGGCAACATCTAAGCATCAAGACATCAAAGCTCGACCATAGACAAGTTGTCACTATCACTAGGACTGAGGAAGGTGCCGTGTCTGGTTTGAAAAGACGTGGCAGCAATATCCCTATCCATGACCAACCCAAAACTCGAAGAGAGCTGACTGTCGGTCGAAACTACTGAAAAAAAGAACACCAAGAACTAGCATTCATATTCCACTAAGCAAGATATTGGAGCAAAGCCACACCATGTTGATCACACCAACGCTGAAGTCAACTAAAGTAAGTACGAGTAGGTGAGTGCGTGGGTAAGTAAGCAGGAGAGTAGGTGGGTAGTGAGGTGAGTAGATGAGTAGGTACGTAAATATGTAGGTAGATTGGTTGGTTGGTTGGTTGGTTGGTTAGTTGGTTGGTTGGTTGGTTTGTAGGTAGGTAGGTAGGTAGGTAGGTAGGTAGGTAGGTAGGTAGGTAGGTAGGTAGGTAGGTAGGTAGGTAGGTAGGTAGGTAGGTAGGTAAGTAGGTAGGTAGGTAGGTAGGTAGGTAGGTAGGTAGGTAGGTAGGTAGGTAGGTAGGTAGGTAGGTAGGTAGGTAGGTAGGTAGGTAGGTAGGTAGGTAGGTAGGTAGGTAGGTAGGTAGGTAGGTAGGTAGGTAGGTAGGTAGGTAGGTAGGTAGGTCCATTGGTCCTTGAGTACGTAGGTAGGTAGGTTGGACAATGAAAATTCTATGGCTCGTTGATAACTACCGATAGTTTACGAGCTAAATTATTTGAATATAACCCACTGATATGTTCCATACAGTCAGCGTAGTTACCTTGCAGCTTGATATGAATAAGCGACTGTCATATCGATTCTCTTTACTCCCATTCATTAAAGTGTTGCTAAATTCATTCACGCGCCAGCTTAACCGCTTATGTTAGCTTATTGCAGCGTTATACTTGCTTTAGAGGGTCATTGTGACATCGCATTAACACTGCAATCGGCTCTTGTAATATCAGGCAAGATAATGTACCTCTCTGCGCACCTGAAGGTCATTGGGTGGTCCACATCTGGTGATAGTCGTTTTAGGGCGAAGTGAGCACCTTACCAACAACGAGGAACATTATCCTTCGCTGCGTATAAAAGAAAAATCATATAGTGCATACACTTAATAAATCTCTGAAATCGGTTACAAAGTCTTGACTATTTTGATAGGAAACATTGTCGTCGATAAACATATTGCTAAATTCCTACTTCTAGACGAAAGAGCCATTGTGTGAAGCACAGGGCAGTTTGACTATGAATATTTCTAATACAATTGTCAACGGTATGCAACAAAACCATCCGCACTGCACGAGCCTGGCCTTCATTGTGACCACACGCATATGCGACTCCATTTAAGTAGAATTCAGAGCACGATGACAATCATTTTGATACTTTAGGAATAACAATCACTAACCGTTTGCTTAGTAGACATATTATGCGTTAAGCAATACGGCCATATATCATAACACAATGACCGGGGAACATTAATGTTATGCAAATCAGCCTTTCTATAATACAAATGACGACGTGGATTGTATGGTCAAATTTATCCACCCCGTATTATTTCAAGAGAACTATATTGAATCCACACGAATAGATATTATGAAAAAATTAAACTTAATAAAAGGGACATGCAGTAGCCTGGTCAGTGGGGTCGGGTAATTTTGCCCGGGCATTCGGGCGTTGCCTATCTAGAACGGTTATGTGATGATAGGATGTGGGGTATGCATCGGGGGAGGGGGCCGTGATACGCAGGTCACTAGCAATGTAGAGGGACATTAGCATTGCTCAGTGGAGTCAGTTTGAATAATGGAGGTGTAATGTTTCTACGGGAAAACACTCTTGATGTTCACAAGTCCGTTGCGTTTTATTTTATGCCACATCACCACCAACCTGGCGTCGAACGAATGACGGCAACTTGCCGGCTAACAACATTTTTAGTTAAACATCTGATCATAACGTTGCTATTGGATATGCTCTTGTCATGGTCTGCTGACGATGTCAAGTATATTGTATACAGCGGCGGTTTGCGGCACTCATATGGTCCACGGGGGAAAGAATGGCCTCATATGACATATCTGGTCAGTTGGAAATTGCCCTCAGAGAGACTTATATAGCAGTACCCAACCAACATGCTGACGTCATTGATGTTACACAACTGGTCCCTGAACTGGTGCATTTGCTTTGAGCGGAGAATGGTGTTACACTTCATAGACAAGATCACGCATATACGCATTAAGATCGACGCAGAAACAGTTCGTCAATTTGAGATTGATGAATATTTACTAAGATGGGCACTCAAGAATGCCGGTTGAATGATGGACTAGGCATAAACACTCCATGGTTCATAAATCCCAAAACAATGGGGACGATTGCATGCAGTATTCATTCGTGGTAATACAATTAGGTCGGATGTAGTTAACTCGTAGAGCAATTGACTATTTGTTAGAGCAGTAACCGTTCGTTATTTCAACAGTTATGTTGCGACCCGCCATGTCATTTCAATCACAAGTGAATAATTAAACTTCGCTGAAGGTTGGTCAATGAATCCGCCTTTACGACTGCCTCATTATTCTGCTTTATGGAATCAAGTAGCTAAACAGCCTCGTGCCATATTATTAATCTAATTAGTGTAGAATTCTCATTAGATCTAACTAATGCTTCGCGACTGTCATTGATTCATGTGCAATTATAGCTAGATGTCGAGACGATGAGCTATCATATGGTGTGTACGTCGCTATACCAATGCCATGCATAATTGCAGTCTTTGGATACTTCAATATCAGCATCATCGAGGACCACCGCCAAAGATTCGATGCAGCGATAATTAGGCTGTACACACATTCAAAATGTTGATGCTTCTTGGCAATGTTATCTGTCTTCAGTAAGAATTACGATGGGCGATTCTAGTTTTTACAAGCTGGCTATCCTGTGACAGATTCCCAGTATCGCCTCTGGACATTTCACTTCTACTGCCGCAAGATGTTTAAATAGCCGCGCACTGGTGTTAACATGCATTAATATCCCAAATCAGGAATTTATCAAAGACAGCATGTTGATCAATCCCGCATTTTTTGAATCCAACACATGCGCACCGGCACATTATGCTGTAGGACATCATAGAGGCATGTATTGTCCACAAACTGGTGTCTAGGGGATAGAAAGCGAGGAATCGCTAATTGTTAAACTAACATTTTCGCGGATCGGACAGTCCCATGCAAATCTCTGCTGAGTCTAGTATAGAAGGTACTTATCATACTGCAGTGGCGATAGGAGGTTAGCATGCGCCGCCGATCGAAAGATATTTCTGTTGCATTTCAGATGTGTTTGAAAATTCCGCAGCAAAACCATTTCATGCTGAGGGTGTAATACAATAATTTTCTCAATGGCCGACTTTCTCCCGCATACGCCATTCATACTCTGTTGAATAGCATGTGCAATAGGGAGCACGTGTTACGTTCTACAACGGGATCACACCTGCTTCAAAATTATGACTGCTCTATGGTATAATATGGCACGTCATTGCAAAGATTCAACGTGTTGGCTAAATTCACTTACATCACTACGACAAGCTTTGAGAAGCGCAACATCAGAGCCTGAGATACCATGATTGATTTCTTGTGTCAAAGTTCGGATATTATTAATGTCCTGGTAGTCATGACGCATGTTATGACGTTTTCCCATTGCGTTTGCCCTCCATGTCGGTTCTATTATCTCAATCTCTGGAGCATTCACGTGCAATTTAAGGCTATCTGGGCGTACAGATCACCGCACAGATAGTGTTTAGGTTTGGGTAATTGTAATTGCAATACGATGAACGTACGCCAGTGGGAACAACACGAATATATCATGACGGTGATAGATGAGGAAGACTGCGATTGCTTTCGCTTGGTCAAAACCTGTTACCCAGTTCAGGCTGAGAAATCCACGCACTAGGACGAGCATCTAGCAAAATACTATTGAGCTACCGGGTCGGTTTTGTAACGTAATCTTTCGAGTCACGGGAAGCGTTTACTCAGATGATCAGGTTGAATAGCGGGCCGATTTCTGAAAGGGGATGTACCTGATCCTATAGCTCAATGGTAGCGAGCCAAGCCTCGAGCGAATGTGCATTAAGGGGAGCTAAGTGTCTTGTTTGATAGAATGTGCGACCAAGTTAGCCGCTCCTATTAACACAAAGCAGCTTGCGTCAGCGAAATGGAATAAAAGACGTGGCAAGTGCTTGACCGATGTTCCTTTTCATTCCTCATGTTAGCGTACATATTAGTTTCAGCAGCAAGAGCATCATGTTAGCGCATGTATGTATGTATGTATGTATGTATGTATGTATGTATGTATGTATGTATGTATGTATGTATGTATGTATGTGTATGTATGTATGTATGTATGTATGTATGTATGTATGTATGTATGTGTATGTATGTATGTATGTATGTATGTATGTATGTATGTATGTATGTATGTATGTATGTATGTATGTATGTATGTATGTGTATGTATGTATGTATGTATGTATGTATGTATGTATGTATGTGTATGTATGTATGTGTATGTATGTATGTATGTATGTATGTATGTATGTATGTATGTATGTATGTATGTATGTATGTATGTATGTATGTATGTATGTATGTATGTATGTATGTATGTATGTATGTATGTATGTATGTATGTATGTATGTATGTATGTATGTATGTATGTATGTATGTATGTATGTATGTATGTATGTATGTATGTATGTATGTATGTATGTATGTATGTATGTATGTATGTGTATGTATGTATGTATATGTATGTATGTATGTATGTATGTATGTATGTATGTATGTATGTATGTATGTATGTATGTATGTATGTATGTATGTATGTATGTATGTATATGTATGTATGTATGTATGTATGTATGTATGTATGTATGTATGTATGTATGTATGTATGTATGTTGTGTTACTTAGCCAATGGGGGGAGATGCACTAAAAGCATGATCATCGGCTTATTGCAATTATGCTTCCTGCCACTCGCTTATCATGCATGCATACCAATAACTGTAGACAGGTCCATTTAGAACCTATCGTTAGGTTATAGATTGTGAGGTACTAATAGCATGGCAGTTCTTATTAGGGTTAGTCACTTTGGATGAATGATTTGTTCTTCACTAGCACATTTTGGCGTTTCAAACTCTGAAGAATGATATTATGACTAGTAAACAAAGCGTCATTGCAAATTGGACATCAAAACGGAACCTAACAGACATTTTCAATCAAACTTTTTTGGAATACTTTTTTCCACTTAATATAATCTGAATATTCGGAGAGTCGCCTTCGTACAAAACAAACGCAAAATGAATATATTGTGATCAAAATGCAATGTAGCTGTAACAGGGTGCTGGATTATAAATAAATGAAATATCCTTATTTGACAGGATTGAAGGCAATTGCCAATTTTGGCAAGTCACTAAATTGATGAAACATATTAAGCATGACCTCGAATTATAACGTCGTCAAAATCGGTGATGGGTACTGATAGTCACAGCTGATGTCTCATCTTTCTCAATTATTTATGCACATAGCGCATTCGTGTTACAGAATTGTCGGCTGCATAATTCGATACCTTCGGCTGCATGTTTTCATGTTTTTTTTGGTCGAACCCAACCGTTTTGCGTTTAGCAAGAAAATGAAGCTGTATTTTTCAATGAACCAATCATCGTAACGAACTCACATATGGTACAATGTATCGACCTAAGTAAATCTTGAAGTTGTGTTTGTCATCCCTCTCAAGAACAATGTTCTGCTCGGGATTGCCATCTTGTAGAAACCAAATAATGAACCTCGTTTTGTAAAATAACCACTTTACCTTCATATCGTAGCAGAATAATGTGTGCTGCCATCCGTTATTGCTATTATACATGTCCAATAAATAGAATACATGAACACCGACACAACATTTACCATTTCATTATATAAGATTTGGAGGCTATAGATTATGAAGTTGTTTCGAAATGCCGTGGCTTATTAGGCGTGGTCGATTCATAAAGCGCTATATCGTTGATCATTAAATGCTACATTGCTCTTAATAATATTAATAATAATAATAATAATAATTTTATTGCTTGCAACATTAACAAGTGCATACATATAAATGGTGTCATATATAAGGCAAGCAAGCAAAAGGATGTAGACATCTAATGATGTATGAATCCTTACAATCAATACAGCGTGTAAGTGCAGCACAGTGAAACATATTGACATAGTAGTACCTGTAAACACTCCATATCTAACAATGGCAATAACAAAGATTGATATTGCGTGTGCCAAATATCATTAAACATTTGGTCTTGTTAATTCAACAGCGAAGTAATAGAATCTTGGGAATACTAATACATAATTCGATACCTTCGGCTGCATGTTTTCATGTTTTTGTTGGTCGAACCCAACCGTTTTGCGTTTAACAAGAAAATGAAGGTGTATTTTTCAATCAACAAATCATCGTTACGAACACATATATGCTACAATGTATAATTTTGCAGAAACCAAATAATGAACCTCTTTTTGTAAAATAGCCACTTTACCTTCATATCGTAGCATAATAATGTGTGTTGCCATCCATTATTGCTACTATACCTGTCCAATAAATAGAATGCATGAACACCGACACAAAATTTACCATTTCATTATATAAGATTTGGAGGCTATAGATTATGAAGTTGTTTCGAAATGCCGTGGCTTATTAGGCGTCGTCGATTCATAAAGCGCTATATCGTTTATCATTAAATGCTACATTGCTCTTAATTCACATTGCCTGGGGTTACTTTCGAAGATTCTCATATTGCTTATCCATAAGTCCTGTGCTTCACATCATTTAACTTGATTTATCATCACTCCATAGCATATAATGAATAACACGCTAATGCTGGTGTGTGATAAGAAATCCGTACTCATCTGATACTCGTACCCACTGACAATTCGCGTACCGAATCCGTACTCATAACGGATAATATTTTCGAGTTTTATATCTTCTACAGACTACTAGGATTGCTGTTAACCTAAACGATACCGATTAATTAATTTTTGAATATACGCAAAAGGTTTATAACGTGCGGTTCGCTGAGACATTGCATCAGATGAGGGTCTGATATGTGAAAGTAATGAGAGTGCACGAGGCTAGAGTTTGAGCATAACTTAAAGCTCAGTGATAATAACCATAAATAATGTCGATTATCAGCCAAACAATTGACCACTTAATAATAATAGCAAGATTTAAAATTTCAGCGATGAGCGCTTTTATATGACCATTTGTCTGATATATCTACACACAATATAAATATACGCACCTTGGTGTTAATATTAAAAGCGACGTCTTCCTACTTATCATACTATATGGTAATGTTGATAACCCCCTAAGGGGCCTTATTGTTGTGTGCTCATTAATATTCCAGATATGCACAGTGCAAAGTTGCCGGGTTAGTTATCGGCATTAACATGTATGAGCCGAATAATGGAATACTGTAGATCACGAAGACTATGCAGGTTCTATGTAAACGCTGGCGTCGCATTTGAAGTGTGATTAAATAGAAACCAATTACTGGTAATCTAAATAATAACATTGGTAGATGATCCCACATCCATGAAGAAATGGGGAACATATTAACCGCCCGCTCCCCCACCCCCCAACCCATTCTTCTAACTTACCAATTGATGCGACCAGCAGTCAGAACGACATTACCAGGGCTTAAGCATAGTTGTTGGTTACAAATCTCCAACAGCAGCGTTTTTGTCCAAATTGGGGATTGTCGGAAGCACCCATTGCTGTAGCCCGTCGCGACATCTCACGGTCAACGGACGTCTCGCAAAGGAGAAGGCTTAGTTACTAGTAATCAGCTTCTTAGCATGGCTTCAACGAATAAGCTTATCGTGACTCCATTAAGCATACATTTATACATTTGTTTTTTGTGCGCGTGTGTGTTTGTGTATGTTTGTGCGTGTCCGTGCGCGTGTGTGTTTGTGGTGGCCCTAATTATGTATTTTCTATGTAATAATTATACAGGAACTTTAATCGCTGAATTGAAAGACAATTGACCTTGGGTATATAACATTACATTTTTTCATACCCAGCAATTCCCTGATATTGGAATCTATGAGTGCCCTAGATAGCCTTACCCTTAACATGTAGCGGTGAAGTGATATTTCGTCGATGCTAGAAACACGTTTTTGACATTCTGCTAAACGATTTCTTTATCATTTATCAAACGATTCTCTTTGATTATCATATCTGAATCTGACAACTGCCAAACGGCTTAGATCTATTGCGCAACCAAATGTAAAACGGCATTTACGGGTCCGATTGTTATGTTGATTGACATGGGCCACATTAACTGCAGCTGTCTATGTAAACCAATAAGGGGAGAACAGTTCACTTCTCATGACGTCATATGAATGAAATAGTGGCATATAGGGGCTGGTTTTGACAGATACATCGATACTTCTGGAGCAGTAGTACCAACGAAGCATTGCATGGTAAATTAACGTCTTATTGCCGACTAGTAGCAGTCAGATTACACTTGATCTCATTAAGTGTCCCATTTACTCGAGACATTTGTGGGTATTTACACGAACAGACGAACATCTTTGTGTGATATAAGCGTGTTAAATAAATAATACTGTCGTTATGTAAATTATATAGAACACGCCATTTAGATCAGTCCACCTTCGTCTGCTCCATGCGCATGGAACGATCAAACAAAGCTACAAATAGGGCAGCTAAGTGGTTTCCTGATGGATGTAGAACGCGTGTATGGGTAATTGGGCCGCACACGAAGGTAGACTGATCTAAATGGCGTGTTCTATATAATTTGCATAACGACAGTAGTATTTATTTAGCACGCTTATATCACACAAAGAAACCACGTCCGATAAAATTGACAGCGGATGATTACACCTGGCAGAAAAAGTAGCAAAATTCCACATATAATAAGTATCCCTCCAATGACAAGATCTGACCTCCTCTTCGCATTAATTAGTGTATGGTGTTCACCTAGAGACGGTATATGAAGCACAATAAGCCGACGAGACATTTCATTGTGATCTCAGATGGTCCTTCCCTCAGCCTGAGTGCGTGGTAGCTCGACAAACGCTCTAGCTTTAAATAGCATTAGAAACGCAGACACCATTAATAATTTTCGGTTTCAACCATGACGAATGCTGATCGGGTAATGTCTTTGTATTTTCGAAATGTGATTTGAAAAAGCTATATCATATTGCAACGGAACTGCTGACTGTAGTGTTATTGAAGGAAGAGAACATATCCACCATTCAAAGAGAGGAAGTGCCACTACAAGCAGGCAAGTTGTCATCGTACCTTACAAGCCTTGTGCCATGGTACGTGATTAATAGCCAAGACGTTGTATTAGTCGTTGCGTACAGTTCTTTTGAATAGGTAGCCTAGTCAATTCAAATCATTCAAACCACAGAGACTACTGCCAATGGTTTCTTCCAAGTGAGTCATTTAATTAGTATTATATACCACTGGCTCTGTAATGGGTTGGTTCATCCTATAATGATTGAAATTGTTCGTGGTTAAATGAAACCAGAGGGCAATTAGGACAAACGTTCATGATATCTAGACTAATACAATAGGGTGGGAAAAGAAGGAGTGAATGATACTGAAATAGCTGTAGACCATTTAGAATCCAGCAAATACGCGACGCACAGAGAATATACAGCATTAACTCAAATTAGTACTTCTTTATTAAAAAGGAAGGCATGGAATTTGTGTTGTAACTTCATCTGATAAATAGCCCGTTATTAACTAAGCCGACCTCATATAAATCAATTCATCCTGTGATACCTTCTCGCTATACTTTACACTAATGCCTAGAGCCAGATCGTGTTCCGGTTGAACACTATTGTCTCAGAAGATGGGTCACGTTAGAGGTGTTTGACAATCCATGACGGACTGGATGCTATCAAGAAGTGATGGTAAGAAATTCGGCACAGACTCAAATACCTATAAAGCCAGGGACTTGGGAAAATAATACCAAAGGGATAGCTGGAGACAGAGCCGTGATTGGTGAAGCCAAGGAAACATCAGCTTCTCTAAGGCTACATATTCCCTATCATTAATACTCTGTGTATAGTTTTGATATGATTTACATAAGACATATTGACATTTTCATCTCGAATCTTTCCCAGTCGGTTCTTACGAATAATCGGGGGCATTGAGACAAGTTTTTGTATGTAATGCTCATTAAGCTGTATGATACACCTCTATCCATCTATCTATGTTATCACCCGTTCTTTGAAATTCGCCGCCTTCAATTTTCCAACATTGCCTATGCATCATAGTACGTATTTAATCAGCATAACCATTAGCAAACTCCTCGTGAATATATACCATTCTTTTCGTTGTATTTTAGAAAGTATAACTGTAACAGTTCGAAAATCATAACCGCTGTTACGAGTGAGCACTTACAGAGGAATACCTGGCTTTGTATTAGGCGAACGAGCCGCCTTGGATATTTGTCTCCCTAAGATCCATAAGAAAACATTATATACAACAGTATACGCAAACAATCAATTACTTTTTTTACCATTTGTGGAGTGTTGTTTATCGGGTGTATTTGTACAGAATCAATACTAACCAAAACGTCCCTCTCTGACAATGATATTGTGAAGGCCATGTCATGATGACTTACATCGTGCATAATTAGACCTGTATAATAAGTAAACTTAATGTGTTGTACAAAGTCACAAAAGTCTTACCTCGTCGGCTTAACAGTTGTGTAATACCAAACATCACTACATGGCCAGACAATTATGACCTCCTGTGTAAAAGTGCTTTGAACATTATTTATAACACAGCAAACCGAAAGCGGGTATGATGCCGGAGCAAACAACAGCAATACCCTTGAAAGCGACCTCCCTATAAGCACCGCCAGGTGTGGGTGTATGACCGCTTTTGCACCTGTCCGCCAAACACCGATTAATATCTAGCCATTAGATCTATGTCAAGAGTTGCTGTTAGCAGCAGAGTAACTGCTTTATTAATGACGTAGTACGGGCGATGAAAGGGGTAGAACAAACAACACGCCGATCATTACTTCCGTATGAACAATTTACAATTTGCTGGTAAGGGCAATGCATACTTAGTTCGGTTGCTTACCATGCGTTGGTGGATTCATTAGGCCGTAACAACCAACTTTAAGTTGAATAATGATGGCTCTTTTCTCGCAATGTGCTGCTTGTAGCGCGGCGAAATTGCAAGCGTGAATAGTGAGCGTGACAAATTGTGGCATTGTACGACCCGATTCAATGCGCCCAATCACACACACACACACACACACACACACACACACACACACACACACACACACACACACACACACACACACACACACACACACACACACACACACACACACACACACACACACACACACACACACACACACACACACACACACACACACACACACACACACACACACACACACACACACACACACACACACACACACACGGACTTTGCCCTTCTCGACACGTGAAGCACAATTTACAATGTGTCTGGCGTCTCGTCAAAATTAAAATGAGATTCGCTCCTTGTCCGTGGAATTATTCAGGGACAACATGTCAGCAGCTTCCTTGTTTAATATTGATTAATGCCTCTATCAGCCAGGCTGCGATCCATTTATGGCGTCATTACTCTCTGATAGGTTACAAAGTGTGCGGCAACGGTTGCCTACTTACCTGGAATTACATTTGCCTTATCGTCACAGCAACTTGTCTATGCTAAAGATCACACACTCTTAAACTTGATTGGCCTATTGTTTATTTCGTGATTCGCGGAAGGCTTTAGTCTTTTGCATGCCTTTTTGTTCCTTAAGGCTATAGTTTATGACGTGTTCTGATTTATCTAATGCAGTAGCAAAGTAAAGATCGCGCTGCCAAATATGCCGATAACATGCGTCATTCTAATCGCGAAAACAAGATGAGAAAACGTTTGGTACTGGGGACTTATATTAACCGGCCCACAACTACACGGAATCAGTTTATTTTGCATTTATGACCGACCTTTATCTCTACGAGCATCTTATGTTTGAAGACATAAAAAAATTAATATAATCAAATTCGTTTTCATTCCGTATCGGTACAGCAATCCTACTAAGTAATGGTTGAACCCGAAAAAAAATAGCGGATGACGCACCGAGCTTCTTTTCCCTTTCGCTCAAAATTCGGTAACTCAACCTTTCATTCTACCCACAGCTCTAAATTGCGGACCCAAATAGGCACGAGCTATCGCGGTAGAGCTGTATT
The DNA here is from genome assembly GCA_034190875.2 of Urechis unicinctus. Lineage (NCBI taxonomy): Eukaryota > Metazoa > Annelida > Polychaeta > Xenopneusta > Urechidae > Urechis > Urechis unicinctus. The sequence continues at coordinate 60,330,721 of CM067342.1, forward strand.
AGATTTTAGGAGCTCTGGCTGTTCCATGCGCAACCCGCAAAGACATCTGTGCGGTGGGCCTTTTATAATTCTCCAATATCTTTATTTGATTTCATTTGAACTGTGGCATATCGCGTTACTGCAATAACCGTAACGACTACAAGTTTACCCCATTCACAATTACTCTCATCCACTGTTAACATATCAATAACTGCATCATTTTTTCCTTGATTTTTTTTAACCTGTGGTGATATCTACGTAAATACAACGTTAAGTATATTCTGGAAATTTTATAGCCATGAAATATGGTAAAAGTTTGCATTGTTATATCTTATTGATACGATGTAGTGCCAATCATCTGCTAAGGGAAGCATTATGTACAGGTATGGAGTATCGAATGGTTGAAAAAAAATATTGGAATTAGTAAAGATGTATAGGTAGTAAATAAGCGGCTATCAGTCAGTCACACGTGCCGAATATTTGGATAATTATTTGGCAACTTAATGTGTGAAAGCCCGGACACACGATTCGTCTTGTGCTATCGCGAACACAAGCTACGATGTTCATGAATTGTCAATTTCTGTCACTGTCTCATGCATCATGCATAATAACTCCCGGGAATCAGAGATTTAACCGCGTGAAGTCGTCTCCACACAACAGTTGCATGTCATTTTCATGTAACCAACCTAATCTCAAGACGCAGTCATCGCGTAATGTACCGCCGTTCTTCATCAGGCAAAGTACGCTGTATTTCCATGCACTACATTGATGAGCCGTGACATCCCCGGAGTTGCCGGGCTTGATCCGGATTACTGCTGCATTCGTCCACCTTTAAGCAGCTTTTGATGAAAAACCAATGTTTACATACCGACGGACATGCACGAATCGATCAGGTGTAATGGCTACGTTCAGTATGTACAAGAATGGTTCCCCTTCACTGCCACGCAGAGTAACCGGCATTTATATGAAGTGTGTGGTAATGTTGGAGTGCCGTTTGAGCAACAACTGAATAGGTGATTAAATTCGTTCTTCGCTTGGGGATCTTTTTGCATTCATATCAATGTTCTACTTGATCAATAATACTCTCAAGTAATAGGCACATCACGATATATCATAGTCAGGTGTAACAGGTCAGCATTCTAATTCAGACAGAGCATATTACATTACAAATATATGAGCATATAAACAATTCATGCTTGTAACCCTAACTGCGATAATATTGCTAAGGTAATATATATAAACCGATGGTATATGTTATCGCTTCACACACGGACGCAAACTAATGATATATTGACAATGAACATAATACCTCCGTCGACATTATAAGTGTATAATATACTAATACCTAACGTAATACTATGGTGCCTTCTATATAAAATGAATATTGAAACACGAGCATGGATGGTGCCGAGAAATTGACTGATTTGCACCACACAGCCGGGCCGATCAACAAGCACATCTTGTATAAGATGACCTGTATAATATCTACAGCATCGTGATGACCAGCAACAGGCGAGCATGGATCAATGAGAGGCAACGGTTTGCCACACAATTAAATGGACGGATTAATAGATGTGGATTATAGATGGTCCCAAAAGACTGACAGATTTGCCAAGTTGCCGAGCAAAGACACTTCTTGTATTCGTTAACCTGCATAATATGGATAGCATAATGGCGATAAAATCTGGTTCGTTCCTCGCCTGGTTTACTACACCGTAAGTAGCCAGTCAGTTAGATGCTAATGGTTTAGATACATTCTCCTTTGTCGCATCAGATAACGATTCCTGCCATTAATGCATGGCTACCCTATATCCTCATGATATTGTCCACGTAGAACAGTATTAATAATGCCAGTTGTTAGGCCCTACAGATGTCCTTCAGTGCGTTTAATTGGTTCTCGAGGGCTGCCATATTTAATTCGTAGCTTTACTTTCATAGTATTTTTATATATTTATGTATTAATATTTGCGAGTCCTGAATTCAGCCACACATTGGACAACAAGTACAACTTCGGAATCATATTCATAATTCCGGAACGTACAGACGTTACCATGGGTTAGGTGATTGAGCTACAGGAGTCAGGGTTAAGTGATTGAACATTGCGCTGTGACAAGGCGAGGTGGTGCACACCAGCATTATCATCCAAAATAAGGGATTCTATAAATAGCCAGTTAATTCATGATGAAGACAATACAACAGCAGAATGTATCGTTTTAATTCCATAATCGTAATACTCGTCACGCCTTGTGTGACATTTGAATGGGGCCCATTCATACCGCTTCGCAACACTTATACAAGCACAGAATACTGCCGTTAATCTAGTGGTACTAGTACCAGGCACTTATGAAATGATATTGACAAAGCGCAAAATCATTTGATTTCTAAGAGACAATTTTTCCGCAATAAACGGTGAAGCGGGACATTATCATATGAGCGGTACATTATCAGAATTAGCGATATGGTATGCCTGGAACTAATCAGTGAAAAGTCTTTGTTCAAATCACCACCCATAATAACGAAATTAGCTTCCGAATGATGTGTTAAAATAGCATTTGCTTGATCTGGAAGCTACTAGTAGTCATGCTGTTATCGTTTCGTATGGCATGTAGACATCAGTAATCAACATTGTAACAGGTCCGTTAGTAGTGTGACAAATAACCTCACGTGCTTGGCACCTTTTTCCATAATCGATTGGTGTGACAGAATGTTTGATAAATGTCTTATGTAAAATTACACAATTGTCATAAGTCTGCCGACTAAAAATTCCAACGACCGACACATTACCAATATAACGTTCATACTGTGCAAAACTTAGAGTCAAATAACCAGTGCTCCTGGAGTATAAGAACATCGTTTTTCCCCATAAAATGACGTATGTACAGAATAGTGTCGTCCTTATGTCCTTGTCAATTGTATGTACCGATAGTAAAGTTTTAACTTAACATAGAAGAGGAGAAACAAGAACACAAAAGTATGTCCAGACCAATAAAGTTCATAAAACCAAGATTATTGACGAACACTCTTGCAGTAATTACTTCGGCACGCAGATACCAGCGGGCCAGAATTAATTAATCATCAATGTGTTCCCATCGGAGACTTTCACCTCAACTCTAAAGCTATCAAATTTTGCTTTACTGCTCAACGTTTCTCACCTCTATCTCTGATTCTATTAAAAGATTTTACGTCCTCTGCACTTCTTTAATTCAGAACACGCGGCTTGGCTCCGGTGCGCATGAAATTGTTTGCGGGGTTGAAATAACTCCCTTCATGGGCTGTTTTCTTTTCCCTGGCCCTGACTTTGGTCGACGATGCCGAGCCTCTTGAAATCCATCGTCCGCTGGCGGTGGAGCCTCACACAAGTGTGATTGAGGCGATGGGTCAGGCGTGCATGAAGTGGTTGTTGGGACTGCAGGGGCTTCTGGGCAGTCATAACTGGCACAGGTGCGTCGATGTGAGGTCGCAAAGGAGGACAAGTTGTGCTGCGAGGGAGGACAAGTTGTGCTGCGAGGGAGGACAAGTTGTGCTGACAAGTTGAATAACTTGGTCCTCTTGCAGACCGCCTTTTTCCAGTACTGCGTCCACCTCAGCTCGTGTGGGCTACTACGGTCATCTTACTAAGTGTGGGAGTTTTTCACAACCCCATACACCCCACAAATTAAGGAATCTTCGAGCAGTAGGCATTTGCTGATAGTCCCCGAAACGTAAAGCAAGAGATTTGATCATCACATACGTCTAGCATCATAGTTTGGTAATCATGCCCCTACTTAGCCATCTAGATGATGGAGTGTCTGGTCACAGTCAACATTTACCTAACTTCTAATTAATGTCTCATCATAAAAATTGATAGCAGAGCTTGATTAGCGTTTTGTTGAAGCAACCCCTGTGATTGGCCTATAATGAGAAGCCAAAAGAATAGAGGCCCCGTGGAAATCCACATGCGATGTCTACCATATTGGTAAATATAAGGTCACATGGTATCTGTTTGCTCTCCGATCGTTAGGTGCGCACCATGTGTTTTAAACTGAACCTACTGCCGCATCGTTTTAAAGACCTACTGCCGCATCGTTTTAAAGATGGACATGTGCACCTCGATGATGCCACCGCGACTGCAATCGTAATGGTAATCAATGTCAGCTGTATTAATTCACTCGTGATATTAGGTGCAAACTGTTCATTTCCATCAAAACATGCGATGAAACCAAATAACTCGCCAGGTTTTACACGTTCAAGGTATATGACTTGAATTGGTGCATTGCGTTGGGATTGATCCCCGCAGGACGTCTTATCCGACGTCCTGTAGGGCTAGCAGTGCTGTAGCTTTACATGTTAGCGACACGCTGTAGTTCCCGATATTGTTCAACTTGTGAAATTTGCATTAATCAATTGATATCAATTGCATTTGGCAAGGTAACGGATTTACTAAATGAAGAACGTATTCATTTAACGAGAGAATGCTCCTCACAGTCCTTACAGATGTCGTTTGCACAAATAACACGCGCAATTTAGTTGATTGAAAGATCATACTATCAACACATACAAGCATATTCCGCAATACATGCGAGAGATTTTATGTTTTGCGGAAGCTACTACACCACTTTGCTGCACGGGGCGTGTAAATAAAGACATTGCTGACATTAGAACATTTGGATTCAAACTGGTAGCAACGGAGTCAGTCAATCACTTCATGTGAATTTGAGGTCGTGGTGTTGACACAGACCGAGCAGGCATCCTCTTCTAACTTAGGCAGCACAATGTGTGCAAGCTGAGATTGACTATAGCATTATATAGAACGTATTGCACTAAGGTACCGACAATTACGACCCAAGCGCCTTGGTCGATGGAGACATGTGTTATCGATGGCCTGGCTGGTACGTTAAATATATCGGTTCACGCTAATTAGCATTATTAGCAGACAGCGTCGGGCTTGATTATCGCGTGTAGGTGCCATTGCGATAAGTATGTTATCGCATGGTCACGTGGGTGATATCCCACGTGACCATGCGTTGACTAACACTTATCATATGCGCTCAGTGTATGATAGATATATTACATAAGATTTGGCAAATTGTAGCCCGTGTTTCTTAGCTATGGCCACTGGCATTATCCTCAGAATGCATGAAAATGAATCCTGCGGAGCAGACAAAACGATTTAGCTGGTGTAGTTTTTGACAATTAGCGCATTATGCATGATTGTGCCCATATTTGACCGGGGTTGTGTCCGCTGTGATTCATTACTAAATTGATGTGTTTCTCTGACCATATAAATCAATTTGTTGTCAGATATGCATCTGTGGGAATCTTGTGGATAACAGGTTTTTTTAGGTGGAAGGTAGAGTTTGACGATTTTGAAAAATTTCCGTAATACAAGCGTGCTGATCCAGACTCAAAGATGAAGGCTCATGTAAGTACACTGCGTACGGCATTGACTGGCCGAGCTTATTAAATGCCCATGTTGTTGAGACAATAGTTCGGTTTCCATACAGACCAATTGCGCTATCTACCAATATGCCTCGAAGTAGGTTAACAAGTGTAACGTTATTAAAAAGCCTATTGTTATAAACAACAACTGTTGTAAATGCAGAGCTGAATTTAAATACGTACTTCTGTATTTATTGGCAGTAACTTCCAGTCATTTGCAATGTTATATCATTTCTGCACCCTCCTTTAATACTGCTGTCCAAAGTGAAGTGACCAGTCTGTACAGCCGTGGATTATACGTATGTAGTTGTCAAGTGATCAATACAAAATGACAGTCTTAGTTCTCAATGTAGCCTTAACATATCAATGTGGGGATCGTCAACACGCTTCTCCTTGCATTGGCTTTTATCTGCATATGCTACATATTCATACAGGGACTTTACCGATCTTATGTTTTAAGATCGACTGCAAAATAAGCCAGTCGCAATTGCCGCTCTTCTGTTGTATGCATATGTAAGATAAATCATGTGTAGAATAATAAGTCACTTGGGTATGCAGTCACTTACTGGCAATTGGCGCCAAGTACATCGGTGCATACTTGATGCCCTTCCCCGCCCAATATCAAAGTTGATAGCATTTCACATAACGTGCCTAATAAACCAACCTCTTCCGACGAAAAGCAAATTCCTTGCATCTTGATAGAGCAAAGTGCATATAGAAGATTAATCACCATCTTGTCATGTCATAACGCTTAAATATTTGCGTTTCCCTTGATAATTACGGTGTACAAAACAACGCTAGCAACATCCCACTACATTTCATCTGATGGTAATTAGACACTAAAATGACTGTTTCTGTAAAACTGACTCGACATCTTAGAATTTTCCTATTGCAGACACGTCTCGATAGCGTGTTATGAAGCTCAATACGTGCATATTCTGCATTGTAGCAATATTGTCTATGAATGCCTTGTAGAGCCGAGCGATCAATATTTTGGTCAAATGCCCCCAGATCAATAAGACAGGATTCAATTTGGATAGGCTTTATACCGCGAGGCTGTAATGTCGCCAATATATCCCATATATCATATCGCAGAATTATAACAATTGTTCTAATAATGTCTAGCTTTAGCACATGGCGAATTCGATAATGTAGAGGGAGAAGCGCAAGTTGTAAAAGTCTGTTCGCGCATTTTATAATGGAGATTATGTATGCATTTCTTTTACGTGTTATCAAATTACATTTTATAATGGCGCATTAAATATATATCTAAAAGCGAGCCCTATAGTTGATATAATTGCGAAGGCGAGTTCTTTCTTTATCATATGAATATGAAGCAACTCCCTAGACACAATTACACCCTCTCATTTTACGGGCAACCATAGATCGATCCAACTAACGTTTAGCACCGAGGGACAACCTCTTTGTAGCGCCTACGGGTGCGTCCTGCCAATGGCACCTCATATAGGAATACAAATTGCTAGATTAATTGAACAAAATTAGCGCTTATTTTATTTTTCAGCTTAGCAGTGCAGCAAGACAAAGGAGACTTTAATACAACTAGACAAAACCCATGACTAGGGCGGGATTATATAGAAATAGCCTCTCCAATTGCGTTGTGACCCCGTGAAACGGTTCTCCCGCATTTTTTGCGACGACATTGCAAATTCAATTGTTAGCGCTCGTGAATATGATACCGCAAGATGGTGGTTTGCTCACACGGAAGCCCATATGAGCTATTGCAATTCGTAAATATCATGATTTTTCCCCATTTTTTAGCATCAAAACTTAATAGCAGCAAGATTGGAAAACACGCGGCAATCATCGTCCCTGTATCTCATGATCTTTGTCATTTAATTGGTGTTGATGCGTGTGTTCTCATCCTGCACGTGGGGCTAATGATTTCAGCTTCTTCAGCTGCTGATGAAAGACTATGGCAGCAGTTCCAGCAGGCTCTTACATCTACATTTGTTTTATCGAGCTTGGACTTATGCATTCATAAAACATTGAGGCAAATTAGGTCTCGCTATAGTGTTTTTACAGGTCGCGGGCATACCTGCACGGTGCATCATTGAGTGACAATTCTGCACAAGGTTCTCATCTGAAAATGGGAGCTATTACTTTTGATGGTAAAACAATAGGTTGAATCTAATAAATAAGGATTTCTTCCCAGATGGTAATAGTGACACTTACAGAAAAAGTCTTTATTCACAGATTTTAATGTTCATTCGAAGCACAACACTGCGCCCCCAGACGTCTGTCGAATTATCCCGGATGGTTTTTTACCTTCTATGATAATAAATAAACGCGCAATATAGTTTAACTACTATGCCCTGCAACACAACTCGGTTCTATATGTGATAATATATTGACTGACTGCTGTACAGTTAAGGGAACATTTGATGACCTAAGATGATCATCATGTGCTTATATATACAGGTTTACACTGACGACGCTATATTGGTATATACAGTATATATATATATATAACCTATATATATATATATATATATATATATATATATATATATATATATATATATATATATATATATATACATATATATATATATAAATATATATATATATATATATAGCTAAATGTATAAATATATATATATATATATATATATATATATATATATATATGTATATATATATGATATATATATATATATATATATATATCTTATATATATATATATATATATATATATATATACATATATATATATATATATATATATATATATATATATATATATATATATATATATATATATATATATATATAGTTTATATATCTATATATATATATATATCTATATATATATATATCTCTCTATATATATATATATATATATATCTATATATATTATTATTTTATTTTTTTATTTGTAGACCTATATATATATATGAACCCTACTCTCGCTTGAAAGGCATTCGGCGTTACATTTATTCTTCTGTCCGCTCACATGTTTTGTCAAAATGTATCTCACGAATGATTTGATAAATGCGAATGGCAGCATACCCTTACAAAGGTTTGATAAATTCGATCATTCAGGAAAACGTGTGTTGTAATTGTGCTGCAGTATAATTATGACGAATTTGTTAACACTTGGAGAAATGGAGGTCTATTTCAATTAGTGGGATCTCCACCTCCACTGAACTTCTTGCATGCTTCTGCTGTAAATCACGGCTGATGCATGTGATAGTCCTAATAATTACCTTTACATGTAATGCATGTTCATGACAATGAATCCATTTATTCAGTGTTATATTTAATAATAAGTTATTTTGCTCGTCAATTTTCATCGAAATGTTCAAAACATGGCAAGCACTTTGGCACATAAGTCGCATACATACGTGCATTACACAGCGGTTCTCCATTGCTGACCCAGGGCGGCGCTTGTGCTAAAACGTGCTAACAGACACCATGATTTATGTTAATAAACCGGAATGATCGGATTATAACCAAACAATAAAGCACAGCGCAAATCCATCTGCGTACATCAGCTGTGCAACAAATCTCCTACAAATGGCCCTTTGTGTTCGTAACGTGGACTCAATTGTGTCCAGTCTACTTTCAGATCTGTCAATACATTATGACGCGGTTCCGTCCGACGGGCAATAGAAACCTGACCATCACTCTTTGGCAATCTCCAAACTGCACTAAGCATGTTGCGAGCGAAGTGCAAACCTTAAAATGTAAACCTTCCTATTTGTCGGCGTCACAATAATAAACAGAACATTATTCAAACAACGTCAGTTCAGTGCAAGGAACATTGGCCATTTATCTATACCATTAATATGACGTTGGATAAATATCCTAACCAAGTGTCAAATTGTGGCAGCCATTTTGATGCATACACATTGACATAGGTGGCGTGTTCACATACTCTGAGCTTAATTAAAAGCTCTTTGGTGGAGGCTCATATGCAGAATGAAGCTGTAATGAATATAGAACACTGTCGCGTTTATGGTCATTCGTCCAAAATACTGTCCGTGTTAGACGCACTATAATAATGGGCGCGTATCTCACACAGCTAGACAAAACTGTTAATAGAAACCAGCTTTCGATATAACAAGCGTAATGAGATTGCGTACTATGTTTGTGAATCAAGCATGCTCGTTTTGAGCATTTTGAATGATCTTCAGCAATACGGATAGCTCTTGATGCATAACTTATGCAGTGTTATTCATAATTAATTGAAGAGTTTGTTAGCTGAGACAAATCCGCGTAACTGCGCAACAACCCAATAAGCGACAGATTGCTTACACATATACGAGAGCAAAGAAATTTATACCTCCCGCTATGTGCCTGGTGTTTAATGGAGGTGAATCTGCATCATTAAATGTGAGCGCCTATATATCAGATGTTTGTATGTAGAAGTTGAATGATTCGCGATTTGGTATGCGGTAGCATTCAAATTTAAGCATTCGTATGAATTAAGCCCAATCAGCGATAGCAAAGCATATTAGGAAGTAAGCCACCATGCCTATGACAGACAGCAGCCAGAACGTTATGATTATGCATGCAACATCTAAGCTTGTCATTATGCATCTTTTAAAATGTCCACTTACGAGAGATTTCGAAATATGAAGTGAGGTTTTAAGTGCCAAAGTTGCGTAAGTGTATTCCTATAGGCAATGGATTTTTGAGGCATTGAGCAGGCAGACGAAACTGCAAACAAGAGGGAAGCGAATGGATTCTGTGAAAACATCAAAGCAATGTATTCTGCAAAACTAATGACAGCATCACAAAACCCTGGTGATGTTTCATAATACCAATCTGTAGTGGTTATGTCACGAGCTATTCATATTAACCAACTTTACCTGAATGTTCCCGTAGGGTACTATAAATAATGATAAGCTCTATTGCGTGCATCATTAGAGGGCTAATGTTAATCGCATTCATGTTTATCTCGATCTTGCCACGGATACGACTGGAATGAGTAGCTGTAGGAAGTATCTAATATGTTTACGCTAATGTATACAACTGAATGCATCAGCATCAAATGATTGGTGGATTTGTACATTTTGTCATAGATATAAGCATAAATGTGGATAGAAATACAAATATACATGAACATATGAAATTATATATGAATACATGAATATATATATAAATATATATATAACTTCAATGTGGGTCATTTTAACTCAAAGTGGGACCACTAGTGGTCCCACATCTGACTTCATGGTGGGTCCAGTCAGAGACTATCAAAATAGATTTGTCATCATTTTTTTCAGTGTTCTTTTCATCATGAATGCAACCATCCATTGTTGTCCTTTTTAAAAATTACAACCTGCTTATGCAAATGTTTTGCTAATAATAATGTAAAGAACGAGATTATTGTGATACGCGTTTTAATGCTGGAACAAAAATTACTGTTACACAGTAGTATACTTAATACACCGTACTTGCAGGAAAAAGAACCATGACATAACTGTAACACCTTGCTTTTTAGCACTTAAACCAAACATTCGTCTTTCTTTCCTCATTCGCCAAACATCCAATGCATGTCTGTATGCAGAACTTGCGGAGGAGGCAGGTATGTCAGATCCCCCAACAGACACAGTTGTCAGGTCCTCCAGTCTTTGTTCTCCGGGTCTGTTTCTGAAGGGGGACTTTATGCACTAACCCCATCTCACACTCTGCAGTGTGACAGGGGGCTGTCAATGGTCTGATGGGTTAAACCCCACAGGTTCCTGATCTTGTCTCTGGGGTAACCCTGACTTCTAACCAGTGTTTTGAATTCCTTCCATTCATTTCTAGTAGCCTGTAAATCTAAAATAGCCTCCCTGGGTATGTTATTCCTGGTT
>CM067342.1:60344443-60406943 GCA_034190875.2 Urechis unicinctus
TTTTGCACCGCAGCATGAAGTCATTAAGTACAGCCATTATATTCTTCCCACTGGGCATCCTACACGACTTCGTGACGGGGGCCGTGCTCACAGACAGGTTCATGGCGCTGACCGACCTCGTCCTCGCCGGCCTGTGTATCTCCATGGGCCTTTGGGGTAGTGGCGCTGCCTAACTTTACAGGGTGTATTGGGCAAGGTAACCCCAAAATAGGTCAGTGTATGATTCGTTGTACAGTATAGATAATCAATCATCGACATTAGACAATATCAATTTGCGCGAACATTATGATTAAATGCTTTATGATTGCCACAACCATTAGCCTGTTAACATTATGGGAGCTTTCGTTTTGTTTTCTGCAGCCTGCTGATCACTAACGATGTCTTGGTTGGGTGAGAAAGCCGCCACTCCAATCCACGCTTTACACGCCTTCTTCAGCAATGGCAATCGGACCTATGTTACTCCGATGTTTCCATTGTTTGGTAGCGACATGTTGGATTTGACATACGCGGATAGCAGTAACGATCTACATTATCATAGTGGAGCTAATAAAACAATAATATATGTACCCTAGTGTAGTGGGAGGGGTGTTGGTACCAGTAGGGTTGGGACTTGCTTAATGCCATTGCTTGGGATAGACATTCGCCCTATTGGTTCATCTCGGTTTTCCGGTAACAAACAAGATTGACGTCTCCACTGAAGGCACTATACAACGCAGCTCAGAGCTATCGCTGGGTACGATTCCCATTGGCGAAGAAAGCAATCCGTTGAAATGGTTCTTTCTGATCACTTTATTTCTGATCACTTTATTTTGTTAGCATTGCCTACCAAGACTCCATCAATTCAATCTTACTCTTCGCTATGGGCGTCACCAGCCACTTGAATATGGCTAAGTCTGACTTCCTACTTCGCCAGCGCGGCCCTCAGTCGTCTATTGGCTGTTGTCTATACCCACTGGGTCGACATCCATCTCCTGCTTTTCTTCCAGCTCACTTCCTGCCTACCTTCTGTTCCGTAATGGCCATCCGGGCGCTAGATAGTGTCGTGAGAACAATACCCGCATCTTTCAACAAACATCCTTTTGACACCATCACTAATCGTCCAATTTTATTAATAGCATTTCCCCTTTGTTGCCGATCGACTTAGAACGCCATGCCCCACGATTCCTACGCACCGCAATGGTTCGCTCATGGCTTATTGAGATGATTTTCTTACTCTGTGTATTGTTAGTAGGTTATAGATGTGCCTTCACCCCCGTAGAAAAGGATGGATAAGAATAGATAATAACTTACGTGGGTTTGAGGTACCCAATCCTAGCTTGAGAGATTAAGGAATGCGATGATGATGCGTGTTGAAGAATAAGACAGGTGAACCTTTTGTGAGATAAGAGGTGAGGTGAAACAACGGAAAGCATTTAATCAAGGTATATTAAGTAGGTGAGCAGTACCTGGTCAAAAGTGATTTACCTGGTCCTCGTTTGATTGGCGTTCAGGATGTCAAAGGGGAGGAGAGAATACCTGGTGGCTGGCAAATTACAGACGTAGAATTTAATAAAATATTGAATGAAGACGTATTGCCCCATTTGGTTGAGGCATTGCAACTACAGGGTATTTAACTGGTTGACAACAGAGGTGAAGAATACAAAATGAAGGAGAGTACAACAACTAAGAAAATGCCAGTTCCTGTCTACACTCGTTACTTCTGTAAATTTTCTTTGGCAATATGGAGTAAGGAAATAGTATTTCTTCATGATACGGGAAAAATTCAGGAAATAGCTTTTGAAGAGATGGATTCTAACCCGGATGGTAACCCGAGTGAGTTGCAAATTGGTATGCTAAGAAAATACTTCGAACTTCTTAAAATGTTGGATGCCTTTGAAGAAGACCTAGTACATCGACCGTTAATTAATACGCGGCCATGTTTCTTTGAAGGTTATGGGGACTGGTCTAAAGCTGCACGAGATGATCCTGACTCCAACATGCCAGACATGCAATTATATAACCAATATAACCAAACAGAACACCCATCAATAATTAATGTAACCTTCCTTCGTTGACCACTGATGGCAACTTTAGCATTCTCTTTCTGGGTACTGAGATGACAAGCATTGACTAGTGACCACCAGGAAGGTTGCTATGGAGCTGAGCATTGATAAATATACTAGAATTCAATGCTTGGATGCTCCCCTGGGTTGGCGTTGGGCATCTCCCATGGTCACTTAACCATTGATAAAATGGTGCCTAATCCACATAAGCCAGCTCTCTTCACCCTAAACCCATACATACAATTGTGCACAAATGAAAATTAGTATATGGTGAAGATGAGGACATACATATCTGATGTTCATCTGTAGTTGATTCTGTGACAAAGCATTCACCAGATGTTCAGAATAAGTCTACAGCCCAGAGAGCATAGTTCAGACATCGGTAACAGGGCTGGAAATTAACTAAAATGGCCACCCGTCATCAGGACGGATCAGGACGGGTGGCCAGGAGATGTTACCCGTCCTTAACAGATTCTACCCGTCAAAACAAAAAAGACGCCATGTTAGGAGAACCCACGTCAGTGACATACTAGGCTAGTGATAAGAACTCTAGGTCAGTGTCACGACGGGCTGGTAATAAGAACCCCAGGTCAGTGTCACGACTGGCTGGTAATAAAGAGAACCCAAGGTCAGTGTCATGCTGGGCTGGTTACGAGGAGGTGATATGAATTGCAGATAAATACAAAGCAGATTAAATGTACAGCAATGTGACACTATACACAGGTGCATACATTATAACTGCAGGACCATCAATCAGGACCAGGTGGAGCTAAACAGACATACAGGGTAAACAGAACCTCTGATAAAAAAATTCTACTTAAACAGATTGATGATGACATACTCACACACAACAAATACAGATAAAACTCATTGTTTCGGTCATTTTTGTCATTCTGATGGTTACATAAGTGAAGCCAAAACATTTGTGAAGCCACAACATTTGTGAAGCCAAAACATTGATGAAACCAAAACATTGATGAAGCCACAACATTGATGAAGCCACAACATTGACGAAGCCATAACACTGGTGAAGCCACAAAATCAGTGAAGCCACAACACTGGTGAAGTCATAACGTTGGTGCAGCCACAACATTGACGAAGCCACAACACTGGTGAAGCCACAACATTGGTGAAGCCACAGTATTGGTGAAGCCACAGTGTTTGTGAAGCCACAGTATTGGTGAAGCCACAATATTGGTGAAGCCTCAATATTGGTGAATCCACAATATTGATGAAGCCACATAATTGGTGAAGCCACAGTATTGGTGAAGCCACAGTATTCAACACTGGTGAAGCCACAATATTGACGAAGCCACAACACTGGTGAAGCCACCACATTGGTGAATTTACCATTAACATGCATACAGAAGAAAATAAATTCCCATGCGTGGTTGAGCACATGGACCTTAATATTGCAAATGTATTCTTATCTTTAGCTATACATTTATCTCAGATCACCAAATGTCATGAAATGATAAGACTAAAGAATATTTCTTTTCACTAAGCAAGAGCCTAGTGGCCCTAAAGCAAAACACTGCTCCCTTTGATATGAGGAAATATCTTGCAGAGATAGATAATCATAATTATGATGTTTGGACAGCTAATACTGTTGCCCATCTTGAACAAATAAATTTCCTAAATAGGGCTGATATACCAACACAGCGGATATGAATTTCTAATATGATTCAATTGAGATACTGGGTCCATAATATTAAACCCAGAACAGGAGGTAAAACAGTTAATCACTACCAGATCATGAGTGCTGCTGACAAAAATGTCATCACAAACACCTAGTCAATCTCACTGCCTAACAATAAAGACAGAAGGACGATGAACTCCGCTACTTTTGACACGATTTTTATTAACATGTTATGACAGCATTTAATCATAGCTTTTATAGTTTAACATTGTATTCAATGACACACCAGTCTGGCAACAATAGTCCATCGCCAAGTAGTTAAACAAATAGTTTTAGCATTTAAGCCTAATAATTTAAGTTTTTAAGAAATAATTCACCCAAACACCCATGAGCTACATTTTTCCTCAAATTTTATTTAGCAAGTCAGAGGTCACAAGCCATAAAGCTATGAGTTATAGTTTGCAAGGAGATATGGACATGATAAAGCCCATTCATGATTTGTGACATCTAGCTTGATAAAACAGGTCAATAGTCCTTCAAGCTTTGCTGCTTTTGATATGAGTTTCAATAATAAGTTATGACAAATTAGATCATACAACGACACACAGAGCTGAACACTAATCTCAAATATAATGTTTGGCAAGTGGACAAAATTACCTGTGGCAGTTTTCACTTAATTGATAATAATCCTAGCATTTTGGCTGAGGTCAAGGACCATACAGTTCTGATTTCTCGTTAGCAAGGAGATACTGACATGAGAAAGCCCTTTGTAGGATTTGAGACCATTAGCTTGATTTATAACAAAATGTGACATCAAAACTTTCAATATCCCATTGAGTTTATAGGCACAGGAGATTATTCAATAATAATCCAGGGGTCAAAAGTTATGCAGGAAGATTTGGTCAATGTGGAGTTGCTAGCTTGCATTAAAAGAAGGCGTGCCATCAAGAATTATTCCCAATTGAGTAAATCACTCAGGAACAAAAGGACATGCAGAGCTGATATTTACTTTGCAAGTGATCATCAATATAAGAGTGGTTCATGTTTAATTTGAGACTGGTATTCCCTATTTGGTTAACATAGCTAATGAGGTTATTTTGCAATAACAAGGTCACAAAGGGCTGTTATTTTGTTTGTAAGTGACAATCAATAAAACAGTGGCTTGCGTTATCAAAAGTTTACAAGCAGACAGATGGACAGGATAAATCTGTGCTGAGGAGCATAACTAATAATGGTTACTGCCTAATGGTCCCATAAATTTTACCTTATAAGTGGCATGCAACAAAAATGGTCGTTGGGGTCAAAATGTAAATTCAGGCAGAGGCATTTAACGCCAAAAAAAGTGGTTAGTTACCCCGAATAATAAGATTCCAACCTTAGGCTGAGTAGTAGCTATCAAAGTTACACTTTGGCGGGGAAGCGCAGTTGTGTAAGCCTATGAGATGACACTGACTATTTCGGCCCCATGATCATCGACCAAAATGTGAGATTTATATACATATATTTATATATATATATATATACACTATATATATATATATATATATATATATATATATATATATATATATATATATATATATATAAATATATATATATATATATATATATATATATATATATATTTATATATATATATATTTATATATGAGCGATTTGGTGTCAGCATACTATGAAGACGGACCCGAGATTTAAGCATCCCTTTTCATTTTTCGCAGTTGGACTGAGTGGTAGAGGAAAGACCTATTTTGTCAGTTAATTCATCAACGATGTCAGCTACGTATGGATCTCATTCTTGAGCGCTTTGTAAGGTGCTATGGTGAATGACAAACGTTTTAAGTTCACACAAGATGAATATGATGAGGATTTATCGTTTGACATCGATGGGAGTCAGCCCCCGATACTGATTATGGATGATTGATGCATGAAACGGACCAATGCATCACCAAACTTACAGTCACCTTTGCAACAAGTGCGTCATGTCCGTGGTGCAGAATTTATTTGATAAAGGTTAAGATCCATGTACCATTAGTTTCAATGCCCATTCCTCCTCGTATTCAAAAAACCCTTCGAGATGGTACGCAAATAACGCATTTAGCCAAGCAAATGTATCCGGGTTTTTTAAAGTATGTACAGGAGACTTTTGCTGATGCTAGGCGTGCACCACAGGGCAATTCATTGTTGGATCTGAAGCAAGATACGCCCGAATATTTGCGCCTTCAGACAAATGCAACAGCAAGAAATATAAATACATACCAATATTTCGACTCGGAGTTGTCATTTGAAATCCTAGTGCTTATGAAGGCGGGTCGGATATAGAAACATACCGATACGTTGTGGGTCGTGGCTAAGACAAAGCAGTCAATGAAGCTTTATTGAAAGGTCGAATCAATTATCGTGTGAATGTACCCTGAACGTTTTAAAAGAAAACATCCACTTTTAACGACACAGAAGCATAAATTAACACGACACAAGCAGGCCATCACCAACAAAAAAACAATTACAGAAAGGCGGCATTATTAGCACCTATTATCGGCCCACTACTAAGGGGTTGTGATTAGCGGAATAACGAAATAATGCACCTATTATCAGCAGCATAAGTTACCCCCTGTACCAATGAGTCCTTCTATTAGGTTTTCTACAATACAGTAGTCAACACTACTAAACGAGTTGTTGTGATGTGGTTGGTGACCCTGTGATGACAGAAGTCACCAAAAGTATTCCAGGGAAATTCCAGCACAGGGTCGGTTGTTTATGTAGCTTCTTCAAATAACCCCATTTTAGGATGGAACAATAGAGGAGAATTAGTCATTAAAGGTCAACCTGAATCAGGTACTAAAATGACTGATTAAGTCAACGATGTCTAATAAGGTCGCAAGAATTTCTCTCCTATTGGTTGATAACAACTTTGTAGTGCCTTACATGACAGCAGTGTACCACAAGGCATGGTAGGTCGTGCAGATCGATGGTTGTGGATCCAACGTGGAGGAGACCGTATATCAAAGGGGCGACCCTTTGACAATAATAACAGAACTCGACCTAGGCATTAGATGGCCTGATGTAAACGACCAGTCAGAGGTGTTGTTGCCACTCCATGGACGAGATGGGAAAACTAGAGTATGACCCTCAACAACCAACTGCATTCTGGGGCGTGGGAACCTTGGCACGAGCCTCTTAAGTGAAAACACCTTCAGTAGTATCATGGTTATTACAACGATGTGCATACACTTTGCATAAACCTATACGACAGAATTTCAAATACGTCGAGTAGTGGTCGGTGGTATCGATCACCAATGGCAGGTCACGTGTCATTCTTGGTCAAACTTGTAATCTGTAACTATGCGTGGGTGGTACAGCAACGTTTGAAGACGGATAAAGGCACAGAATTGGCCAATCACAAGTTCCTGACTAGGTTGAAGGAGAACCTTTTAACCTTTTTTCTCCACCGACAATATGGAAACCTAAGCCGGATTAGTAAAACGCTTTAATGGCTCATTTATGACGATAATATGTGGTTATGTGTATTATATTATCCTAACATATCTTAGGGTCCCTAAAGCAATTCCCCCCTTCAGACGCCCATTCACGCTGACATTCTGCATAGTCTGCTTCGCTAATCTTTTCATTCAGAAGTGAATGCATAACAAATAGCTCTTTGGAATTCAATTGATTCGGTGTGATTCATTCTTAAGGTAAGCAGGCTGTGCTTACACTGCAGGGATACGCTTTTAAATAATTATCATAATTACAACCTGGTGACAAATAGTTGCTGATTTCAAAAAATGTAAAATGAGTCGATTTTAAACACTTGAAGACGTTGTAGCAGCCATGGAGACTTTCATAACTTACCACTGGTGGTACACCCATAGCTTTGACAGAGGTGCTCTATGTCTGTGAGGTAGCTAAATTGCGACTCATAATGATTGAGGAGCAGGGTGATTATTCAAAGCTTTCCTCACAAGCATGGCAACCTGTAGACATTCAGATCAAACTATTATCTAGTATAAATGTTTTTAAGATTGTACGTCGATTATATTTTGTTCAGACCAGCCCATCGAACTCCAGCGAAGGATACCACAATCCCCGTTGGATCGGCCTGTCTGAAAATTGCATTGCTTGGAGTCTCCAAGTGTAGAGTGCTGGCACCACCACTCATTGCTCCTCAAAATACACCTGCAGATGGTGTTTATTTTGAAGGGCACTTGTAGCTCTTTTAAGATGACCCATCTCAGTGCTGGGCCTTGGATGTGAATATCCAAATTTTCTGACAGTCAGAATAGCATTGTTACATTCGAGTTCCGCGACTCAAGTTAGCACGGCATCTGAAAAAGAGAAGGAGACAAATATATCAACAAATCGCCGATATCAACATCCCCACCAACTTGTATGTCGACGTTGTCAGCTACACCTCTAAGCAATATTGTAACGGAATCAAATAGACCAGAGCTATGGTAGCCAATAATAATCTACTAAACACAACGATTACACAATAACTAGCTAGGTAAAGAACTAGCCCTGTTACGTTAGCCCCATCCAGTACCTGGGCATCCATTGCCCGTGACAATTGACTATCACTATCACCCGCGTCCAACAAGACGAACACATAATAAAATTTGTGTAGACGATGATTGGATCCATTAGGGTCATTGAAATATACTATAAATAATCAAGCACATTTACCATTCTCGTGTTTGTATGTTTCCATACAAGTAATTAAATATTGCTCAGCGACTCAATTCCTAAACGCTATGACAAATACATTACTCGGTTTATTACACATCTACATAAGTTGAATCATACATTAGAATTGTAGCATATCTCGCTCTACCTCTACTCCAAGGAATAATGGGTGTAGAAAAAATACATATTTATCCGGTCCCCAAATCCTATTTATTTGCCCTGAAAAATTATACATCTGTAAACTATTTGCGTTGCAACAGTTGACGTGCTCGCGTTATGATGTCTCATGAGAACAATGGCGGCAAGATCTTATTCGAATGCGTTTTATCATAACGCATTATAGTTGTCCTTGAATGTTGTAATGTCGTTTGATTGGTTGATCTGATCGCTGCAGGCATTCTCAAGTCATGAAGGAACCGTTTTGTTCCATGACATATTACTTTCACCAGCCATTTATATAAAACGCATATTGTTACTTTACGGCAGGCCTTCTTCTTATGTCACTATCAGTTGGGTGCTGCATAAATACGTGTTTACAGCACAAGCACGCCATTTGGACATATTCACAGACCCAATGGGGATTTATATACCCACAGATCAAAAACCAAACCGTCCGCAGTCATTTGTCCAACAAAACCATGAACGCAGATGAAAGGCGCGGGATGAATGCTAAAATCAAAGTTTCTTAAACACTGTTACCGCACTCATACATGCTGAATGTATGACCAATGAGGTTGTGCATCGCCAGTCTAAGTGCCGTTAGCCTTCTGTCCAATAATGTCCACCTTTTTCACATGTAACTAGCGCAATTTAATCCAAGTCAAGCCTCGGCGTTCCATATCATTTTTGTCCCCAAGATGGCTGAGTGACAGATGAAGTCACATATTGAAGATGTATTTGATCTCTAGCTAACATAAATTTTTTTTCAATATAATTGGTACAGTATGATGTGGGACATTTATTGTCCGATAGCGAAATAATGTGATTAACACAGAACCAAATTTATATGACTCAATCTGCTTTGTTATTGGCAAGCCAATTTTCAAAAGCTGTTGGTCGACGCATTACATAGAGTGTATATCCGAGGTTTAAATTCCTTGCTTGAGGTAAGTTTAGTTCATAATATATTTATGATCACCGCCATTCCATTTCCAGCTTCCCGAGCACCGCCGCAGTAGTCTGATCAGCTGAACGGTAGAGTCAGATTGCCTACATGCACATGATGACCCGAAGACCCTGACATATATGGAGATTGGCCGTGGGGTGATAAGATAGATGTGAAGGTACATCGAGGGTATGAAAGCTGCTGCCTGGGTCATAGTTGCAATCGTGATGTTCACATCAGAACCTTATGTTACAATAGACTAACAGCAAGGCTCAGTAATCATTGACGCCAGGCAAAATATGTCGGTCTCTTTGGCGTACCACGAGCAGATATAAGGTCAGTATAAATAAGCTTCTGTGGTATAAAATTCACTGCTAGGTGGTTATGATAATACTGAAAATGTTGAGGTCAATGACTATATAACTTATTGCTCACAACTTTAGAATGATCACGGAGAAATGATTTTGAGCGTAAGACTCTCAGTACAACTCAGCATTGATCAATAATGCTGAAACTGAGTCCAACTTCCTCGCATATTGCTCAAAGTACCAAAGCAAGTGACCGGGCACTCAAGTTTTCATGTTTAAAATAAGTTATTTGCTGCCAGCATCCAATAGCCCCTAACGTTTTTTCGGGCAATCTGCAACACATGGTATAAAACCTGGCTAGTTTCATTCCCAGCAATTAAACATCAGAGCCGTTTGGGAGCAGTAAGTCACTGCAAGAATATAGATTGCGCCATTAGTTCAATGTACTAGAATCATCAGCGATGAAGATAGCTCAGGAGGGGAGTCTAGGTACGATAACAATGAAGGCCACAGACCGTTTATAAAGAATAGTCCTGGGCCATCTAAACATATATATATATATATATAAATATATATATATATATATATATATATATATATATATATATATATATATATATATATATATATATATATATATATATATATATAGATATATAGAGATATATATATATATATATATATATATATATATATATATATATAAATATATATATGTATATATAGATATGTATATATATCTCCATATATTTATATATATATAAATATATGTATATATAGATATGTATATATATATCCATATATATATATATATATATAATATCTCTTGAGATATATATATATATCTATATATACACATATATATATATATATATATATATATATATATATATATATATATATATATATATCTATATATTGATATATATATATAAATCTATATATACATATATATATCTCTATATATATATATATTTCTATATATATCTCTATATATATATATATATATATATCTATCTATATATATATATATATATATATATATATATATATATATATATATATATATATATATAATATATATATATATATATATATATCTGGCTTGCGCTGCGAAGGGTGGTAGTTACGACATGCTGGGGTAGTTTTCAACAGTTAAACGATAAAAGTAGGGCATATTCTGAAGCGCAGTCAGTTTAGTGGCGCTGTCCGAAATTGGCCGCAGAACTCTTTCTTCTATGATCTCAGGTATCTACTTGGATTTTAACTCGTGACAGAGAAGCCCTCGCACGCTGATACGTTTCGAACATATGCTGTCAAATGTTGCATAATGTATTTGGAAGGAAGCTATACGAAAGCTATTCCAGTTCTACGACTGCTAACCTCAGCCTTATCATGTCATTATTGATATCGCATCATTCAGAAATGAGATGGAAATACGAAAACCCCATTGAAGGGAAAATTTCGCCATTTTTCAGTGGTGAAAACCACAGGATAGGGGAACTATCTGACGATGCGTTACGATACATCGTCGTCTCTATCTGCGCGTTCCATTCATGATTACTTTACACCTTACCCCGATCACTCGAGCGGTTAAATCGAATATTTTGTACCCGGAAATCACCATCGTATGCAGCATATCACTGAAACACTAGCCGCGTCCAGGTCATTACTTCACGCTGGTAATAACTAAAGCAACCAATCCCCTTGTCAGTAGAGAGATTAATAAAGTTTCAAGATTGAAGCCGATGGGAACTGCCCATTGACTGGGCAATGACCTGCATAAGAACTTGAGACCCTCTGGTTTGCATTAACGCTAGATACTTTCGCGACATGTCAACGTTTTAATGTGATCTATCCAGACTTTAAGTTAATGCGACTTCACTCCCGTGGAAGGTTGACTATGCAGGTAATATCAAGAGTTACAAAATAAACTTCATGAACAGACCATTACCTATCATTTAAGCCACACTCTCGTAAAGATATTTATCCGCCATGGAACAAATGGGATTTTGATATAATTTGTGTATAAATTCATAACCAGAAAGGGGCACTCTACCATGAGTAATCTTGATATGTTGAATATTAAGATTCCTGTTTTGTCGTTTCACAGTTATTCAACTTACGCCCATAAAACATTGTGAACATGGGCAGTCTTGCAGAAGCTTCGCCCTCTTCCAGCAATTGAATCATCTATCCATTGCATCGTAAGCTATTATCAATTTGATCCTGAATCGTTCCTCATTCGGACGCAGTGTGTCGATTTATCAATGTCGAAAACTATCTACCATTTTCATATACGTACCAAACCATCTCGACCCAGCGCGCATCATCAGGCGGCCCACTAAAATAAGAGATTGATTGGGTTATCGTGACTGCGGTTGATAGCTGCAGAGAATAAACTTACACCGAGTTAGTAGTCAGAGGATCTGAAGTGCTTAAGGATCTATGCAAAATAGATCTAACAGATTTTTTTCAAGACATGGGGCTTAGACATAGCGTCAGCTGCAGCATAGAACGCATTTAATATTTTTCGCGGATTGTAAAAGCCACCATTCAGAAGTTTCAATTATTTACCTCACCGTCAAAAGACAGCGGATATAATCGGCCCGAAGCATCGTGCGTATATAACACTAATTGAAGAAGCTAGTCAGTGTTAATAATTCAAGGGCGGGGGAAGGGAATGGGGTGGGTAGGGGCGCTTTTAACCAGCAATAGGTACATTGTAGTTTCGAGATTCAAAGTGCGTTGAAAGCAAGTCAACCAAGGTGTGAATATTCGTACAAAAGTGACCAAGTAATTCAATGATTTATATACCCTAAACCAATATTTCAGGCCTTACTTACGCGTGGACGAAGGAAGTTAGAAAGGGGGGGGGGTGTTAGTGATGTAACGCATGACCGCTGACCATTGGTCATCATTGCAATTAAAATCCTGTCGTGCAGCTCTTCTCTGCTGTAGTTCCAATTTTGTAAGTTTGAAAATATCAAACGCAATATGTGATAATTTGCTCGTACCAGGGATGCGGTAGACAATGGCGAATATATATAGGAGTCAGGTCCCTAAAGGTTTCGAGCGCATCATTACAGTTAGAATTTATAATGTAACTGGGAAGCAGCGGAAACTTCAAGATGCTTTGCTACCCATGCAAGCTGCATTACATGGGTCATATCCATGCAGTTCAAGGTTTTGAGATAATTGATGTTGACTCTACATTAATAAACGCCATATGAGAGGTGACGTCACTCCAATGTGCGGTACATGCAAAGAGACAAGGCGTGTATATATTTCTTTAACATACTTATATGTTAGTAAATGTATATATATACATATATTTTACTTGTAACTCATGTCTAGTCACATTAGTAAAACCGTCTGAAAAGTCAATAAAACCTTTTTGTCAAGATTGAAGGGCTTACAGTGTATGAGAACACCAACGCCCTTGAGAATAATCAATCTCAAAAGAGATATTCTGTACATGCTTCTTCCTCAATAAACATCGTCAGTTGCACCTTGGAAAGCATTAGTTGGCTTAATGACTTATATGCCGATTTCATGTGTGCCAAATACCTGTATGCAGTTAAATTAGACGTGAAATTATCCATTGTTAATTTTCTGCAATACCTGCGAGATAAATCTAAACGATACTCCCACGGTAGAGTGATTACGTAATTGAGTGACACATGATTTACTTCACTGACAAATCTACTACATTGAAGTATTTAGTAATGGTAATTTAGGAATTTCCAAATAATTATAGCATCCATTATGATATCAAGTCATGATCTATATATCAATAATTGCGCATGATTCATGTGGTGCCATCCAGTAGAAACGTCATCTTGACACTTATAAATATTACATAATTACTCAGTGACCCAGGTGTTCACAATATAAGCTAGACGTGTGCAACTGTGTAGAGCATTACAGTTACATCATTATTGTTATATACATAGAGAGAGAGAGAGAGAGAGAGAGAGAGAGAGAGAGAGAGAGAGAGAGAGAGAGAGAGAGAGAGAGAGAGAGAGAGAGAGAGAGAGAGAGAGAGAGAGAGAGAGAGAGAGAGAGAGAGACGGCTTGAACTGGACATGGCCGCGGGTCGTTCGAATAACTGCTCGTGCTTGTTGGTGTAGTTACACGGATAGAGCTGGTGATTTCGCGGTTTTTCTTACATCGGTGGATATGTCTTTGAATGGAGCATCGGGTCGATCGTACAATAACCAATAAAAAGGTGACACATAAGTTTTGTTTCTTCAGAAAACTATCTTTTGAAGTCATTTTGGTGACCAGTTAAAGACTCAAAAGCGGGTGAGCAGATCGTGTCAGTGGACAATGTGACACTAAACCCTGTGCATCTTCATATCGCCTTAAGTCGCGACTCGTCGGCTCACGATTTGATCCGTAAAGTGTGCAAAGATTTTTACTCTCTTAAAGAGCTACAAAAGGCCAAGAGAGTTCTTTGAAAAGTAAGTGACAAGGAACTTCTTCCTTCGTTTATTCGACGTCGCGACTCAGCAGCGAGGTCTGAAGTTGATGCCATACTTGATGATATATTGACAGCACTTCATAAGCTTGAAGCTGCTGAGAAAATGCCCGTTTTTGCAGTTGATCCGCAGGGCTTACATCGCATCCCCAGGGCCACCCCTGCGGAAACGTGCGCCATAAGCATATGTGAACGAGTCAACGACATAGAGGGCAGGCTCAAGATGCTCGACGACGCGATGGTCAGCATCCAGCGTATGGAGAGTCGTCTATCTGCTCCAACGCCAAGTAACAGCCCGTCATATGCTGCCGTCACAGCCACAGCCACTGCGAAATCTGTTAGCAGTAAAACGATTACCAAGAACGGAACCGCTACCCCGAATTTAGCAATCGCCTCTCAAAAGGATGTGTTTGAAAACAAAGTCAGTGCGCCTACCGACCGAAGCAACAACGGCTACAAAACTGTAGAAAAACGCAAAAGAACACACGTCAAGAAGAAGGCCACTGTTAAGGGGGTTGTTACCTCCAGTACTCTGCGGTGAGCACCAGAACCCAGCAGAGTCTTGTTCGTCTATAGAGTCTGTAAAGATACCGCTACAGATGAGCTATTACGGTACATGCAAGATAAAGGAGTGGAATGTCGAAAGGTAGAGAAGCTGTCAAATGACGCCGCGAAATTTGACAGTTTCCGCGTGGAAATAAAACTCTCTGATCTCGACAATGACTTTAATGATTTTGGCCGGTTGGCATATGTGTTAGGAGATTTTATCGCAAACAGGAAAGCAATTAGGTTGTATTTGTCACTGTTTTTTACTGTCAATGTGTCACAACTTAACGTTTTGTACATATAATAGTAGAGGCCATAGGGATGATACGATTGTGTACATTCAGAAATTAATGAATGAATGTGATGTTCTGTTTCTACAAGCATTGGTTACATGAAAACGAATTTGATGTACTGGAAACTAAATAAGATGGTATCATTGTGGCTGGGGTGTCTGGTATGGATTCATCTCGGGTTCTCAAGGGGAGACCATGTGGAGGCTGTGCATTTCTGCATAAGCGGGATTCGAAGTTTTCAATCCGTCTTGTACAAAGTAATAGTGTCAGTTGCATCGCTTGTGTGGTTACTGTAAATTGTGACGGGCGATCTGCTTCAATTTTAGTTATAAATTTGTACATGCCATGCGATGTGTCATCTTCAATTCCATGTAACAATAACTATAATGAAATTCTTAATGATGTCCATTCCATCATCAACGCCAACACTGATGTGGATTTCGTGGTTCTAGGGGGTGACCTTAACACTGATTTTAGACGCAACAGCTCACGAAATACAATTTCAATGAATGCATTCTGTAAGGAGCAAGGTTTGAGACCTTGCGAGTCGATTGGATCAAGTGTAATTGATTTCACCTATGAGAGCGACATGTCTAATGAAAGATCTTTTTGGATCATTTCATAATATCTGAAAATATATTGCCGTTAGTCTCACGATATACATGTACTCATGATGGGGACAACTTATCTGACCATAGTCCTGTTTTTCTCAGTTTGAATGTCAATGTTTCAAAGTCAGGTAAACGGAAACGTAGCATATCCAGTAAGATTAAGTGGTCTATTGCCGATGAAAACGGCATCAGCTGTTATAAACGCTACTTGAGCGGGGTTTTTTTTGTCAAATGTCAAACTACCATCATCTGTTGCGACGCGTACCATATCTGGTTGTAAAAGGCATAATGAAATGATTGACAAAAACTTTCAATGATATAATCAATGCATGTGTACAAGCTGGAATCCACAGCTCGTTGGCAAAAGGTGGCCGAAAGAAAATAGCGGGTTGGGGCGAACATGTCGCTCTTGCTAGAGAAAGATCGATATTCTGGTCACGTTTATGGGTTGAAAATGGGAGCCCTTGTGTTGGAATCCTTAAAGACATTAAATGCAAAGCTAAAAGGGTTTACAAGCGTGTTTCACGCAGCATAATCCGCAAACAAGAACAATATGCGGCAGGTCGCATGGCGAACGCTCTGCTCAATAATCATGAGCGGGACTTCTGGCAGGAGGTGAATAAGAAAACTCAAAAATCGGCAGCTGTGCCGTCTCTCATTGATAATGTTCAAGGGGACAAAGATATCTGCGCTTTATTTAAGGACAAATCTAAAGAATTATATAATAGCGTTTCTTACAAGCGATCTGAACTGTCAGAAGTTCAGGAGCTGCTCTCAATGGATATCCATTGCCAGTGCAACGTGGGCAATTGTACCGCTGCTCACTATGTTAATGTAGATCAAGTGAAAAGGGCAGTGAGTAGGCTAAAGAAAGGAAAATCGATGCAATTAACTCATTTTCATCAGATAATATCATAAATGGCTGTGATGAACTGTATATTTATTTGTCATGTTTATATAGCGTTATGATGTCACATATGTATTCCCCCGAGGGCATGTTGCTATCCACGCTCGTCCCTATCCCCGAAAATAGGAAGAAATCGATGAATGTTAGCGAAAACTACCGATCCATAGCATTCAGTAGCGTGGTAGGGAGATTACTTGAAATATTTTGATTGAATCTTATGCTGATATTCTTCAGAAAAGTAACTTGCAATTTGGGTTTAAACCATCTCATTCGACGGCGCAATGTACATTTGTTCTAAATGAGGTAATTGAATACTATGTTGGTCATGTCTCTCCATGTTATGTGATAATATTAGATGCTTCTAAGACTTTTGATCGCGTTGATTATATCAAACTGTTTATGCTGTTACGCAAGCGAGGCATGTGTCCTACCACAGCTAAGATGATGTTGAACATGTATACGCAGCAACGATTGCGCGTACAATGGGATAATGAAATTTCGGACAGCTTTAGCTGTACAAACGGCGTGAAGCAGGGCGCAGTTCTGTCTCCGATTCTATTCTGTGTTTATATGGATGAACTACTCACCCGTCTGTCACACACTAAAGTTGGATGTCATATTGGTCATGAATTTGTTGGGGCACTTGGTTATGCTGATGATCTGTCGTTAACTGCGCCCTCATTGACTGCCGCCAAGATAATGATTGAAACATGTGAGCAATTTGCGGCTAAGTATAGTGTCGTTTTCAACTCAACGAAGAGCAATTTATTATTTTTTAATGATAACAAGTGCGCTGAAGATTTAAAGCTAAATGGTTGCACTATTCCTGTTTAGGGGAAAAGCTTTGCATCTTGGTATCTATGTTGGTAAGGACTGTATTACTAATAATATGAATGTAGCATGTTCTAATTCAGTTCGCAAACACATTTGTTGATGTCAAAGTTTGGAGCTTGCAATGTAGATGTGAGAAACAAGTTGTTCAACAGTTTCTGAACAAGTTTTTATTGCTCTCCCTCATGGAGTTAAGAAATACCGACACATAGAGGTTTTTTGCCGAACTTGGCGAAAATGTATTAGACGTATCTGAAAGCTCCATCCACAAACGCGTTCCATATACCTACATCTTTTGACAGGTCAACAACCAATCATTAAACAATTAATGAAGCGCTATATCATGTTTCTATGTAAATGCATAAGCAGTGGTAACAATGTCTTGTCCTTTGTGAGCAGACTCTGCACATTTAGTTATTCCGCTGTTGCTTGCAATCTGAAAATTGTAATGTCCACCATTGGTATCAGTACTAACGCTATTTTCTCACCAGAAATCACGCCGAATGAGTACCTACTCAGGTTGAGTGAGAATAAATAGACAGTAATGTGTTAAACACTATTTCATTATTAAGAGAGCTCATTATGCAACGGGATGGGCGAGCAATTTCTATTCTTACCCTACAAGAAATTGACGAGCTCCTGTCCACAATTTGCACGTTACGATGTTAATCTTCATTTCTTTCTTGCACTGATTCTTTTCAAATCTGTATCTGTACGAAATAAATACTATACGATATATATATATATATATATATATATATATATATATATATATATATATATATATATATATATATATATATATATATATATATATATATATATATATATATATATATGTATATATATATATTTATACTTTACTGACGTCACATTCGTTCGGTACAATTACAGAAAAGAATAGAGGACACTTAATGTATGAACCGGACACAAGGTCATACCTTTGACATCAAGACCATGGTACAAAACGTGTAATGTATCATTAACACGGACCTGCTTCCCATTGCTTGATGTCTTTTTCGTCTTTGAGTAGTTGACTCACGTGCGCTGGTAGTGGATATTTCCGTCTTGCCAAACATTATAGTTACGCTAGAGCTAGCACATTGTGAAAGTCCTGCTTTAGTGTGATGACTTCAACCTCGAAGTTGGGTTTTAGCATCAAATACTCAAATCGAATTAGGAATATCCTAGTTTGTAAAAGACAAATAAAATTATTAGTTACGTCAAGCTTATATGCAAGCAGGTTAACAGATATATATTCACAGCTCGCATGCCAATTGCCTAATCGACATACCATGATAAAATACAGTTCAATAGAACATATTTACCAATGCAGCTGAGGTAAACTTTATCCCCAGAGTTTGGCAACAGTTATTATTTGATGATAAAATGCCAACTATCGAGTTCATCTTCGAGATAGATGGCATGCAAGTTAATGACATGACCAAACGTTTATTGCTGCTATTTACGATCGATAATGCGTCATTTTTAATTGCAATTGCAACAGTGTCTGCCTAATTCCATATTTGATTTGCTGTCTGCATACCTATAAAACAATGCCTTGCTTGATTGAATACACATCATGACAGATGGCTGTCATACCTCGGAGTGCAAGGGGAAGAACAATAACACTAACGGTGACAAAAGCTCCTTGCGATAGCCTCAGTGCCATATCCGACATCTACATCGAGCCATGCGTTGGTGAATCAGGAGACGATTTTGAGCTTCCAAGAAAAGAAAGGCAAAATAGAAAACGTGAGGAAAATAAACATAAAAAGATTGTCGCTGGATGTAAAAGCACAATGTAACCTGTGAGATTTAGAGGTGCACCAGAGCCTGGTCGTGATGTATTCATATATCGGTTGGATCCTACTACAGAGACCGACGATTTCAGAGAATACCTCGAGCAACAAGATATTGCAGTTCGAGTTGTTTCCAATGCCAATTCTTAATTAAAATCTGACAGTGCCTGTCGCTACGGTTAATGACCTCTTCCAAGATGAGTTATGACCACTAGGTCTGATGATCCCCAAATTCATCGACAGTCATCCCGCGGTGGATTGGACAGATCGTTTTCGTACCATATTGTTGCGACAATATATATTTATATATATGAATAAGGCTATGCGAATAGCACCATATAATTTACAAGGGTTAAGCCCAAGTTGGATGCCATATATAAGGATGCTTTCTGATAACCATGAATTTATTTTTATTCAGGAACACTGGCAGTTCAAAGAACAAATTAATGTGTTTGATAATTTAATTCCGAACGCTATTTCCCAGGGATGTTCGCCTATGTGTGACGAACAGTTACGCAGCGGTCGCCCATATGGTGGATGTGCGATATTATGGAATAAACAGAAGCAATTTCCTGTGGTGCACATACAAAACAACTCTTACAGGTTATGTGCCGTCGAATGTTGCATTAACAAAGCTGATTTTGCTTTGAATAATGTATATATGCCTTGTGAATATCAGTGAATATAGCGATATTTTGTAAGAAAAAGCGTATATTTGCACTATAGTAGATATCAGTACCCTTGTGATAGGTACATTGGCCCAACAATTAGCTAATGACAAGGAAGATACTTTTGGAATGAGGTAAAGAGAGTTAATCAGAGTAACTCAATTTGCCCAATAATATTGACTGTGCTACTAATGATACCGCCATTTGTAATATGTTTGTCGACAAGGCAGCGGCGCGTTACATATAACGCAGGCGAAATTGAACATTTGAAAATAGAATTGAATATTGATATAAACACATTTGTATGTCATATAAGTGTTATCATAATCATGATGTTACACCTGCTGATATTGATGAAGCCGTTAGTGGCTTAAGGAGTAAAAAGTGACGGTAACAATGAATTTGTCTCAGATTATCTAATCAATAGAACTATGATGTTGAGAATACATGCAGCTATGTTGCACCATGGAGTGTTTCCTGAGGGTTTTGACCTAAGCACAATAATACGATACCTACAAATAAACGCTAATCGTTGAATCGCTCAGACAATTATAGAGGTATAGCGCATAGTAGAATCATTGGAAACTTCTTGATCTTGTTTTATGCAGTAACAGGAATGTTTTTATGTGATCAGATTCTCAATTTGGATTTTAAAAAGAACAACTGAAATAGTACTATATAATCTAAACGGGGGTGGGTATGTTCACGTTATGTTTGTTGGATGCCAGAGTTGAGTATGTCAAACTGTTTCAGATGTTGAGATTTAAAGTTATGTATCCATTTGTGGCCAGAATTTAAGCAAATATGTTTTACCCTGTAACTAGGGGTGTGAAGCAGGGAGGTGCGATTTCACCAGTAATGTTTGAGAATTACATTGATGAACTGTTCAAAGACTTTGTTAAGGCGGTGTAGGGTGTTACATCGGTAATACATTTTGCGGTGCTATAGGATATACAGATGATGTTATTTTGTTACCTCTATCTCGAATGTCATATATGATCTTAAATGCAGAATGTACGGAATTCGCCAAAGAATATTGCTTTTTATTCAACCTAAACAAGAGTAAATATGTACAATTTCAAATTCATAAACTTGAAAATTATCAAAAAATGTCCATCTTGGAAAAATGGTAGGAATCGGGATAGATAGGGGAAGAATTAAAGGTGCTGTGGTAGATTTCTACCGACGTTTTGATTTGTTTGTAAGCAAGTTCTATTATGCATCGGTATTGTTAAAATCGTATTACATGTCTGTCTATTGCAGTCAGTTATGGAACATTTCACCAGGAGACTGTCAATTGTTTTACGTTGCTTGGCGTAAGGCCATTTTTTGGCTCATGGATCTGAGCTCAAGAATCCACAATCATTTGTTGCACTGCATTTGTGATGCTGTTTCAGTTGAGACACAACTGCATGGAAAATTTATGAAATTTTTTCACACTGCCATTAGTTCTACAAATATGTATTTCCAAATTATGTGCTAGACTTGCGCTTTATGGTTGTCGGTCAAATGCACACAATAGTCGTACATTCATTCGTGCAAGGTGTGATATAAATAAGTTTTATATTGACAATGTTGCACTGTCCACTATTTTAAAAAGTGTCAATGACGCAATGAATTTCATGTATGACGATTCTTTATTTATAGCTGGTGCTATATTAGAATTGAAGCAAATGGCACGAAATCCCTGCATTCCAGATATGCATAAGCGCTAATTACACGTGATTATAAATCACATGTGCTTAATGTAAGATGTATTTGTTTTCTGTATTGTGCTATTTTTCTGTGTTACTTAAATGTACCTTGAGTACGAAAATAAATAGTATTACTATTATTAGTGCTTCAATGAAACATGCTGCAAATGTTGGCGCAATATGTATCATGTAAAGAAGGGGTTTAAACTGTTTGTTTATTTGATGGGATTACAGTAACATAGATTCGTTGCACAACGCGCTAAGCTTAAAGGTGGCGTGATCCACTAGATCATTATTTAAAACGGTTATTTTCAATGACTTCCATCGATTTCGATCCATTCTTGTGATTTGCATAGGTAGCAACACACGAATAGGGATGAGCGTGGATAGCAACATATCCGCCGGTAATATTTATGATATGATCTGAATTAAATGTATGCATTGCATCGGATTTTTCTTTTATTAAGACTTTAGCACTGAACTCCTTTAATTCTGTGAGCGGAGATACCATTCCCCTCGTGGCGTTGACAATGGATATCATTTGAGAAAAACTCCTGAACATATGGTTTAAATCATTTGTATTTGTTTGGTTGTTCATATTTGTCTGTAAACGTCCCACCGAACGTTATCAACAAGAGAAGGCGCAGATGGCGAATCTGGAGTTTTCTTCCAAGCCTCGTTCTTGAAATCAAGCTCATCATTATCGAGCCATGCGACCTGCCGCATATTGCTCTTGTGATGCATTATATGGCGTAAAACCCGCTTGTTATCCTGCTTCGCTTTACAGTAAAACAGTAGCAATAGGATGCCCAATGAAAAGCGTCCACCTACATACGTGGTCAGAACATCGATCTAAATTTCGTTAGCAAATACAACGTTATCACCCCAACTAGCTGGCCAATACGCCAAGGGTGTCATAGAAGATATTCGTGATATTCGGTTTATATTATGCGTTATAAACTTCGGACTGGCGCTTGTAACCTTTTCGAGTAGCTTCTCTTGCTGCTGATAACGTTTTAATATGCAAATGGCAACTTGATCTTATTTTATACGATACGTTCTGGCTTAAGTGTCTTTACAAGGTTGACAATCAAACTAAGTAGAGCAGCGCTGTGGTCAGATAAATTAATGCCAGCATCCTTACATGTACAACTTGAGACTACACATTTTTTAGGTTTAATGGAATGATATGAAACTGTTCCCAAACAGACCTTAAGTTACTCATTTCGCTCTCATAAATGATATATTACATGAAACATATCGATTCACAAGGTATACCTACTAAATTATGGGACGTCCAATTTTGCCACGAAATCGGCATCTGTGCAGGCGTTGTGGGTGGATTGAACGTCATTAAGAGTCAAGTTATAAATAACAGAGGAAGGTTAACCCTTGAAGCCGACTTTCCAAAGACCTCCGTTCGCCTCGACTGGAGATGATATCAACAACCACAGGGTTTAAAGTCATTCTGTCGACTGACACTTTCACGGCCGGTTCCCCGTTGCAATTGGGATCCTCAGTTGGTTAGCACAATTCAAAGATTGTTTTCCAGAGAAAAAACTCTATTTGCTACCCTCCTCAGTGCTGCTGTTTCTTCTGAAGAGCTGTCTTTGCAAGCAAACCAAAGAAATTACCATCAAAATCCATGTAGCTGCACCAATTAAAGTGAACAAGTTTTCCAACGACCTCGGCCATGTCCAGTAAGAATAGAATATTCACCTGAACCATTATATACTATTAAATCAATATGTTTTGAAAGCCCGAGTGGAGTAGGACGCTAACTCAGTCTAATCAGAGGACCCCCAAGTAGCCGTTATCTTTGAACATTTCGCTCATGAATTCCTTTATTGCTTTATATGTACTGCATCTGTAAAGATTTGTGTTAAGCATCGAAGGATTACTGGAAAATCTAATGGGTCGTGAGACATTGCACAAAATGGTATCGGCTCCGCTTCGTGTAAGGTTTGTTTAATGTACAATATCTGCTTGCAGAATAGCGCGGTCAATTACTATGAATAAACTTAGCTGATTGTTGCCGTGCCTCGTGGACCAATTATCTTCAATCAGCACGTACATTCTCATTATATGAAAAACTTAATGTTAACGTTCCTGTAAAATCTAGCTAGGTATATGGCACCCTTGCGCCAACGCGCAGCACTTTGTCGCAGACCAAAAATATTCAGATAAATACGTAATTTTACACTGCGATATTGCCATCTCTACACTTGAAACTGTCGACTTGTCCGGACGCGTCTTCTGATCACTACGACCTGTTGACACCTGTAGAGGATTTCACAGACTCTACAGTGTGGTGCCCTGGAGAGTGAGTACTTCTGTCAATCGAAATGGTCTTACGCTACCAGTTCATATATTCATGGTAAATAGCGCAATGTGCATCGGCTATAAAGGATTCCATCGTCTCTAGGGTTCTAGTGAATCGTAGATTAGAGTTTCAGATAAATCTTACCTCAGCAGACATGGAGGAAATAGTTACCCAGCCGGCCGGAAACGCATTGTCTTCGGTTGTAAAGTCTCTAATAAGTAAAATATCGCCGATTAACTAAACAAACATACAACTACTTACTCTGTTTTGCACACCGCCTCTAATACCTAGTTTATAATTTGAGAATGCCACATATGCCACAAAACAACAAAAAAATACAATGAATGCGTCCACTTTCAGAACAAATTAATTTGATGTACTTTAATTATGGACTACCCGAGCAAGCCGTACATCACACATGTAATCACAATATGTTGCTAAGAGAAGCAGAGGATATACAACGACGAGGAGATCTAGGAATTAATATATATGTTGACACTAAGCTGCTGCAGTGGAATAATCACTCAAATTTACATACAAGAGATGCATTCACTAAGAATGCCGATGTGATGTATAAGCGTCGTAAATTCACATAAAGAATGACGAATGTTAATGAGACAAATACTTCGCGTTATTCATTAACCATGGTTGGAGAGAAAAGAAGATGATTTCTTTTTTTCAGACATTCCACTTGATTGTTTAGAAGGGAGAGGTTTAGTTGGTGGGGTTCTTGTTACTGGATTTAAATGGGGCCTATGTATTGAACAAAGCGGACCAAAACCAAGGCAACAAGCGATTGGAGCTTTTATACCACAAAGAACAAATGATACGCAGCTTGCCTGAAAACGATATTGTTCCGGTCGCCATACTTGACCTCAACAAAGTTCGGGACTCATTATAAGCAAAGTACAAATTAAAACACACACTATCCAACAGGGAACGTTATACTGCATATATATATATATATATATATATATATATATATATATATATATATAGATATATAGAGAGAGAGATATATATATATATATATATATATATATATATATATATATATATATATATATATATATATATATATATATATATATATATCTCTATATATATATATATATATATATATATATATATATATATATATATATATATATATATATATATATATATATATATTATATATATTGCCGCACGCACCTAGTGTCAATTAGGAGGGGAAGCTGGGTTAAAAACTTAACGTCATGGCCAGAGTAATTAGGTCGCTTCTAGTTAGTCTTTTACGTGTGCAGACTTAAAGGGCACATTCAATATAGCACTACCCTAGCAACAGGCACAAGAACAAAGCGTATATAACTCGGGAGCCGTGCTGTCTAAGACGTTGTCTTAGGTCGAACACATCTAGCGTTAATGGGCACATCAGGTTCTTTTATGTTTATCGCGATCAGTGGCCCTTGCATGAGCTGACCTACTCGGCTTGTTTCATGTGCGTCTCTTTACAATATACGCTTTGTTCTTGCGCATGTTCCTTGACAAGTTAAGTCCTCATCCTGCTTAGTTGAATGCTATATGGTCGTTACATTTGCTATGTTTATCAGCTCACATGATTTGACAAAATGTGTCTTGACACATGCAAAGAACGGCATTACTTGCTTGGGATTGATAAATTCGATCATTGAGGTTGTGCTGTAATGTGGCTTCAGGACAATTGTGATGAGTTGTTTATCATTGTGCCAAAAGGAAGTCTATTTCGATCAGTGGGCACACCACCGCTGATGCTTAGGCTGTGATTGAGGAAAACAGGCAGGAATGTTGATACCACACAACGAAATTTTAGTTATCCTCAGTTTCTGCAATCTATTTAACACAGTGCGATTTCGATACATTTCATTTCACCTGGTAAGCTTACTCGTTTTGAATGATGCATTTCTACTTTTACACCACAAAGCCACTCACATTTCGATTCATACCTTTATTTATCGCGTTTCAGATACCACATCATAAGCAATTACGGCATTTTCTCTTTATTATGCGCCCAGTTATGTTGAAATGATTTTATGGGAGTGTTCATTGTGCTTATAATCAGCCTGTTTTACTTTTTAGGCGAATAGGTTGGTTGGCATTAACCAACGATGCGTACATGAATTCTCAAAATATTATGGTCTGTCAACTTGAAAAACAGAAATATCGCAAAATATTGCATAGTTCTTTCATGTGAAATACAGATCCTGTCAAATGATGTACACAAGTTGTTCAAAACAACGTGACCCCTTATGAAGACAAGAAGATAAGATAGTTCATCGCTTTACCTGTCGCTTATTGAGAAAGCGCCATGTCTCTATGACGCTGCCATTAATTGACCGCAACTTATTAAACACTTTTAATGGGTCAATATGACAGTGATAGTTGTGGGTGCATAAGGTGACTGTGTTCGGCATTAAAATTATCTTTGGAAAATCAGTGAGGTGTGCGAAGACGAAATCTAAACAATATTTAACGTTCATTAAAAAAATGAAGAATCTTTAAGGTTCTCTAATAAACCACGGCCAGTTTCGTTGTTTGAAACCAATTATGTGCTCCTGACAGCAAATGCCCTGCAGCTTTGCCTCAAGTCAAAGGCAATGTTATCAAGAGAATTGTTCAGAGAGAACGTTTAGCCCATATTAGAGCAGAATGTCACTTTAGGGCGTCAATAGCACCATTTGCCAAATATTCTACTTTCGAGAGGAATCTGCCAGCTATGTGAGATAAACAGTGAAGTGCTGGCATGGGATACCATCACATGGTAAGTAACTTTATGCTGCACTTTGTGCTTGTGGCGCTCGTTCTTCGTCATCTACTTCGACTGAGAATGCGTCAGAGCATAGCATTCAAGATACGTGGTCCCGCTTTTTAGGCTTTTCACGGCCCTAATAAACTTGTGGCGTCTAGTTACAATGTACCAACCCTACATGGGTTGCTTACCAAAAAATTATGACTCAAAACACACGGAGCACGCACCTTCGCATCAGCAGTACCAGTGATGTGGAGCCAGCTACCGAAGTATATAACATTGTCGCCTACGCATAACACTGTCAGGAGTAATCTCGATACCCGCTTCTTCCAGTGACTTCACCTCTTCTAATATGCATAGACACAGATCCTAAGATGTATGAATGTAAGTATATATGTATTATGCATGTATGTATGTATGTATGGATGTATGTATGTATATATATATATATATTTATAGGTATATGTATGTAAACATGTATGTGCGTATATTATATATATATATATATATATATATATATATATATATATATATATATATATATATATATATATATACATATATACATATATACATATATATATATATATATATATATATATATATATATATATATATATATATATATATATATATATATATATATATATATATATGTATATATATATATATATATATATATATATATATATATATATATATTTATGTACTATATAGATATATATATATATATATATATATATATATATATATATATATATATATATATATATATATATATATATATATATGTATATATATATATATATATATATATATATATCTCTATATATATATATATATATATATATATATATATCTATATATATATATATATATCTATATATATATATATATATCTCTATATATATATATATATCTATATCTATATATATATATATATATATCTCTATATATATATCTCTATATATATATATAGATATCTATCTATATATAGACATCAAAATAATATAGTTTAGGTTTACATTTTATGAGAATGTAATTTTTCCTCCAGTGAGTGTATGACCATGGCATAGAAAAGCTAATGACTAAATCGTGCATCTCCGTTTCCGTAGGCTTACTGGATTGATGGCTGGGCTGACAAGTGAGCATCAGGAATGTCATGAGAGGGTGCATGATCTCTGAAAGCATTTATTGAAGTAGCACTACATACTTTATTCTGCCGGAGCAGCTCAATTTCAACAAAATCTTATGTTCCTCAGAGGAGCATTGCCAATTGAACAGTGCGTGCTTGATCCGTACCAATGGTAAGGTACATAGTATATTCCGACAAAGCGTGTTTAATCGTAAATTCAACGAATGAGGCGATAGTTCATGATAGGAGTGCATCGCAGTGTGGTGATAAGGGACACATATATTCGATTGGATGATATAGCTTTACTGCGCAACCAAACATCATTTTCACATATAGCTACTGCAAAATAACCTGTGGGGTCGTATGGTTCGTAAGGCCTCAAATTGTCTTGAACCCTGCTTGTTTGAATGCCAAGCGGTCTTTTCGTTCGTTAATCTGTCAATTCACATGATTTGACTAAATATCTCTTACGATTGACTTGGCCAATGGCCAGGGCAGCATTACTTTCAAAGAATTGATCAATTCGATCATTGAGAACAACTGTGTTGTAATGTGGCTGCATGATAATTGTGGTGACTTGTTTATTAATGTGCAAAATGGAGGTCTATTTCGATCAGTGGGAGCACTAACTCCACTGAACTTCTTGCATGCTTCTGCTGTGATTGAGAGAAGAAAGGAGAAATGATTAAATCACGACGGATGCACGTATTTGTCGGAATAATAACCATAACCTTTAATGTTTGTCGATGACAATGATTCTTATTTACTTGGAATAGTAATGAATAGCAAATAAGTCGCATACATACGTACATTATACAGCGGTTCTCCATTGCCGACCCAGAACGACGCTTGTACTAAAACGTGCAAGCAGACACGATGATATACGTTAATAAGCCGGGATGATTGGATTATAGCCAAACAATAAAACAAATCCCAAATCCATGTCTATACATCAGTTGTGCTATAAATGACTACGTATTAGTTGTAAAGTAGACTTCCTTGTATCGAGTCAGCTGCCAGGTCTGTCAATAAATTATGACCCTATTCCGTCTTACGGGCAATTGTAGCTCAACCATCACTGTTTGACAATCCCCGAACTGCACTTAGCAAATTAGAACCTTCTAATTCGTCGGCGTCGCAGTAATAAATAGAACATTATTTAAACAATGTCGGTTCATTGCAAGGAGCCTTCACCATCTATCTATAACATTAAGTTAAAACAATACGAGGGCATTGTTTAGTCTGCACTGATACCTTGAAGTTGTATGATTATCCATACCAAGTTACATACTATTGCACCCATTCTGATGCAACAACAGTGATATGATGGAAGCAATGAGCGTGTATCGACGCTAAGAGGGCTTTGACGGGATATGCGGTGAGCGAACAGAAATACCATCGTCAGACGGGCCACCTTATTGGGTGTAAAGCTGGGTAAGGACACATCCCTACGATGCCAATGCTACTCATACATTATCTGGCCGAAATGGCAGTCCTCATTGCTATATTCGTGCAAACAAGACTCATTTTGTTAACACGTGTCCATTCTTCTTATCAAAATCACCCATCACGCACCGTTCAACCGCACGTAATATGGCTCACGCATTATGAAGGAGAGTAAGAGGAGCGCCATTAGCCGGCAAAGTGCTTCCGTTTTCAACCTACATTATATGCTGAGCTACTTTAGTTTGAAGTTGATAGGTACATCTTTATCATGTCTCTTTATGGATAATAGGCAACTACAATCCCAAATCTTCAAAATGACATTTTATTAAGTAAAGCAAAATCGTCCACGTAATGCACCAACCCGAGGTTCGCATGAATGTCGTGGGCTATCATTTCCCATCAGGTTTATGTATATCAAAATGCCCGTACGTTAAAGCTAAGCACCACAGAGTCAAGCTGTGTATGAACTGACACAGCAGCTAGTTACGACAGATCTATCATCTTACATCAACACTCGTGTATTTCAGCCTGCCTTAGTCTGCTTGGCTTGTGTCATGCAAATAACCAAGAGACGGTCAAGGTCAGCTCAAATATTCCCTACTATTTACCATTGAACTGTTTGCACAATGACGGCATTATATCCGCATACTATCTAATACATACATTTGGCATTGTGTCAAATAGTCAGTGTCGGTGTCAATAATACTCCTCTGTAAACTGCACTACTAAACGAATAGCGGAATAGGCTACAGAGCGAATATTGAATATCACAGGGGACAGTTACGGTTTCCAAAATTACATACACGCCTGCATGCCATGGCAGTTACCCATAAAACTGACATAACCTCGCCGCTACACATGGGACCCTATGCCTGGTTGGCTAATAAAATATGCACAGTGTCCTCTTACCAGGGCTTTCTATATATAAAGTGGGGACCTATGTGCCAAACTTGCGAAGGAATACATTTACAGGCAAATGATGCGAGGCTTTGAGCTTGCAGCATCGAAAGTCCTTGGCGATGTCTCAGTGCGACTATCTGTAACGGATGTGTCCAGGTCTATTTATGACTATCAGCTTCACTTTAATTAGCCTGTAGGGTGCAATAAATAAAGATAGGCTCAACTGCCTGCGTCGCCAGAGGACTGTAAATATTTATAGGCTTCATCAATATAACGTCCAGTACAGGAAGGATTATCTTGCCTATGATAATAACTTCAAGAGTAAGGAATGTTTGGTACATTCACTCAAAAATATAAAAATATTTTTACGCTATATATATTCATATGTATATAGATATAAAAATATATATATAATTATATATACCCATAAATATATATATATATATATATTTATATGTATATAAATATATATATATATATATATATATATATATATATATATATATATATCACATAT
This sequence comes from Urechis unicinctus, assembly GCA_034190875.2. Classification (NCBI taxonomy): domain Eukaryota; kingdom Metazoa; phylum Annelida; class Polychaeta; order Xenopneusta; family Urechidae; genus Urechis; species Urechis unicinctus. Next base: position 60,375,141 of record CM067342.1, read on the forward strand.
ATATATATACATATATATATATATCGATGTATATATATATATAAAATATATACATATATATATTTATGAATATATATATACATATATGCATACATATATATATATATACACATATGTATATGCATATATATATGTACATGGATATATATATATATGAATATTTATATATATTAATACCTAATATTATATATATATACATTTTTATACATATATATATATATTTATATATATATATATATATATATATATATATATATATATGTATATAGATATATATATATATATATATATATATATATATATATATATATATATATATATATATATATAGAGAGAGAGAGATATATATATATATATATATATATGAATATATATATATATATATATATATATACATATATATAAAATATATATATATATATAATATATATATATATATATATATATATATATATATATATATATATATATATATATATCTCTATATATATACCATATATATATAATATATATATATATATATATATATATATGTATATATATATATACATATATATATATATATATACTATATATATATATATATATATGTATAGATATATATATATATATATATATATATATATATATATATATATATATATCTATCTATATATATATATATATATATATATATCTATGTATATATATATATATATATATATATATATATATATATATATATATATATGTATATATATATATCTATATATATAAAATATGTATATATATATATATATATATATATATATATGTATATATATATATATATATATATATATATATATTATGTAATAAATCATGCATATATATATATATATATATATATATATATATATATATATATATATATGTATATGTACATATATATATATATATATATATGTATATATATATATATATATATATATATATATTATATATATATATATGTATATATATATATATATATATATATTATATATCTATATATATATATATATATATATATATCTATATATATATATATATATATATATATATATATATATCTCTCTATATATTATATATATATATATATATCTATATATATCTCTCTATCTATATATATATATCTATATATATCTCTATATATATATATATATATATATGTTTATATATATTTATATATATGCATGTTTGCGGGTGTGTTTTGTGTATGTTCGGTTTATGTTTGTGTCGTTTGTTGGCAATGTCCTCTGGATTCATATTCGTTAAGTAACAGAATGCATCGTGGGAATTGAGACGCGGCTAAATGAATTCCGGACTGAGGGTCAATTGAAGTGCAATCTTGATTGATGATATGATAATGCAATGATTCATCTGCAATTAGTGTTCGAAGAAGTAAAACATACACTTATATATGTGTACCAGTGTTGTTCCGAGTTGTATTTGTGGTGCAAATGGCGATCGCTACAGATGTAGCAATGAAATGTTATGATAGGAGCGTACATGATTCATATTACATAAAAGCCAAGGAGGCACCGTAATATACGCACTTGTCGGTTTGCATATGATTCTTAAGACTATAGAAACAGCGTCTGTCGTTGGTCGTAATTCAGGATGTTGAGAAAATATGAAAAATCTTCGAATCATGAAAATTACAAATGAGGCCAGCGGCTCATTAAATGGATGTAGAGATAGGAAATGCTTTGTAGTTTATGCAATGTTGATCTTTGTCGACCTACTATCAGAAAGGAATACTTTCAATCCAATCAGTTTAATGATATTGGTCTAGTTAGTCACGCTCTCCTTTCCCGTGTAAATTTCCGGCTGGTACTGCTGGACATGGCATGACAATAGTTTTCCCCAGCATTTATCGAAACACATAGAACCCACACCTGCCTGTGTATGCCAGGATACAGTTCTCCTACATAAGTTCGATGTGGTCAATGTGCAGGCTCTTGTGACACAATACGTTATGCTTATATGTGTGCGTCTGTGTTGTATGCCTGTTCGAATGTCTTGCCTTGACCACTAGAGTGTACCCTAGACAGTGTATATTTCTTTATTCCTTATTCGATGTAGTCGAATGAATTCAATAAGCTTAGTTATTACTTTGTTTTCCGATGTTTTAAAACACAATGATCTGTTTCTCCGTTTAGCAATTCTTTTGGTATCCGCTGTCACCTTGACAATTCATATCACAAACATCCCGGCTGTTGAACCAAGTGTGAAATCCAACATCCTTGTTCATGCCAATGTTTATCTGTATCGTACCAAAGAATCCAGTAAGTGAGCTAATGTCGTATTGATTTACTCACGTAATAAGATTTGATAACTAACGTACTCGGAGGTTTAAGGTACTGCATAGCGCATTCTAACCAGCATGGAAGATATGATTATGTAATAAAGATTGCACAATTGTTCAACGACATATGTTGTCATAAATTGTGAAAGAACGCTTTTGGAACGGTGACTATCGAATCCCAGTCTGGCACCGATAGATTGAAGACATTGCTTTTTCAGTATTGTGTTTCTTTTTGTTCATAACTGTTAAGGGTACAAAAAAGGTTGGGTGCGCGTGCGCTTTGTAGGAATCGAATGTCGGCCATATGTTATTTTCTACATTGTGCTTCACCATTGTTGACCTTGGAGTAATTGTCTAGGTCATAGCATCCTAAGCAAGTATTCATACGCAGTAATATGCCATTCCCACAATATTTGTTAAATTTCGTATAAACAATCGATTTTCCGGTTGCTACAAATATTGGCAAACGTTTACTCGATGTATGCTTGAATGTATCATGCTTAGTTGCAACAAAAGCAGCAGGATGAAAACTCAACAAAGCAGAGTAATTGGCATGCAATTAGCGATCGTTAATATTTGTCCCATGTTCATCACATTTGGGTAATAACTTCGTTAGAACCGCCTGAATATAACTGCGAAATCAGCAGTATGTGCATGACGTTAGTTCTGGATGCCATCGCGTCAAACGTTGGTGGCATTATAACACAGTATTGCATTGTTTATCGAGCTCTTGCGCTAGGTGAAACTCCGCTCATCATACAATGAGGAGGTAGCTTAGTATACCTTCGCAAGAATGCGTGTGAGCAAGAACATAACATATACGCAACACGAACTTGGCCTGCATCAATATATATTTCAAAAGCTGCTAATTAAGGACTCAGTCGCAGTAGGCTGTAATAATACCCTTCGATGTCTTGTTCTTCGGACAGAATGTAAAAGATGCAGCCTTAGTACGTTGTTAACGCAATAAACAGATATATATATATATATATATATATATATATATATATATATATATATATATATATATATATATATATATATATATATATATATATATATATATATATATATATATATATATATATATATAATATATATATACATAGTTTCTGCTGCAACACCTCCGTCTTATCCGCATCAAATGAAACTCGTCGCACTCGCAACAAAGCAATTTTCGCATACCAGGAGCAGGTACGACAAAGAGGTTATAACTACGCCGAGAGCGCTCATATGAGCCTTCCATCCAAGGTAATATGTGCAGACACCTGGTAGATTTTAGCATCTTCATCATGCTTTATGTTTATTTCGATCAAGTCAGTATCAGGCACAACATGCTAGATGGGGCCCCGACTATATTTCTTGAAGGTCGCTATTTGTGACTTACTACAAATAGTTCAAGGTGATGGTGCTATGACTGGAGACCTTTAAATGTGAGATAATAAAATCCAACGGTTGGGTGACCGAATATCACCAAAGGATGCTGTTGACAAGAAGTATGTCGGCAACCAACATAGAGCGCAGCGCAGGGACCCAAGAGAATATATAAGCATACGGGAGAAGCCTATCTTTATTATTGGGGCAGAAGCAAGTGGGGTCCTACGCAAAGGATTAGTGTGGCAATTTTGTGATGGAACCAGGGGTCATACCTCACAAGACTCAAGCTATTCATATGCCATATAATCAAGTGGTAAGATCATTCGTAGAGGGTTGTATTCTGGTGTGGGCGCTGATACTGATGCTATAACAGTTGTTCCTGGTATAAATAGACTAAACCAAGCTGTAGGGTCAGGAAGGCCGGATGACCGTCGGGCTGATGTAAAATCTTAAGACCAACGTTTACAGCTGGCACAAGGCAGTGTTATTAACGTTTACAGCTGGCACAAGGCAGTGTTATTAACGTTTACAGCTGGCACAAGGCAGTGTTATTAACGTTTATAGCTGGCACAAGGCAGTGTTATTAACGTTTACAGCTGGCAACGTTTACAGCTGGCACAAGGCAGTGTTATTAACGTTTACAGCTGGCACAAGGCAGTGTTATTAACTTTTATACAACCACCAAAGCAGAAGAGCCACCTTTTCAGTAGTGTCTCTTCTAATTAAACTTATAGATTTATAGACTCGGTATGAAATAACAACCAACCGCTCCAACAGCACCGCTATATCCTGAGCAGCCTCGTGAATATGGGCTACCTCATGAGGCTGAGCCAGGGACTGAGCCAGCTCAGATAATTAAACTTGGGGAGATTACACGACAGCAAAGACAGCTCGAGAATAAGAGGAAAAAAAGAACTACTCTTTACAAACGATATTGCAGTTGAGTTACCACATTGGATGTTATCGTTGGCGCCCTTGTGTCTTCCAGCGTAGGTACATAATACAGACTTCAGAATACACTCTGACTGTATAACGATATGACCATAGTACTATCGACGATTGTGCAGCGTCTTTACAATGATTCCATGATCATGGTACAAGACGTGCAAGTTATTATTCGAACTTATCTTGCGCCTGCGTCATATGCATGATACCTGTCCTTCATTCAAACCGATTCGTCAGGTGAGTGGGCACTGGGCAGTGAATACATCCGCTTCGCCAAGCAGTTCAATTATGCTGCAGTCAGCAGCTACGTTATAGTTTGACGACGTAAAGACTTTGAACAATCGATATTTGTCGAAGTTATCATTGGAAGAAAATTAATTATATCTTGGATTTTGAAACAAGTTCTGACTTATGCATCAGTCAAGCTACCGGGTCGGCAAGTTCAAAGACTGGTAATGGCATATTACAATCCAAAGTGTCATCCACATACTGTGCAACATGTGATAGACGCATATAGCTCAATTGCTCATGCTCACTTATCCAAGAAGGAGGTCAGTGGTGATGAAATTGGGATAAAACAGTCTTTCAGCTATGTGCTGGTTGGTGTTCCTATCAGATGTAAGCTCATTTAACAAAGTATGGCAGCTTACTGCTTAAGCAAACTATATTTATAAATGGTCAGAAATATCTGCGCAGCGTCAAACTGCGTTAAGATTACAACCGATGCAATCAATTTATTGTCAAACGCACCACCATCAACCCCCATTAAGAGAAGATATGTTTAGGGTTTATCATTGCATGGACATGGCTAACGTCGGTCATCAATGTTTACCATGCACTAAGCTTCGGCGTATGTTGTTGGCAAGATGGCGGTCGGGCTAACCATGCTTATTTGCATCAAGGAATGCTAAGTTCAAACTGTTGCATGGTTATCGGAATCATTATGTTGGCATGCAATCTATCGAGAGTCTGGCTTTTCTCTCCGAAAAGGATAGCTGAGCGAAGTATAGGAATGAATCAATAGGTTGATCACTGTCTATTGGTTTTGATAATGTTATGATTAAAAAGTTATTCGGTCTTACTAGTAAGTTATTTTGACCAGGAGTATACGCTAACAAGCTTATTTGGAGTTGATGATATTGTGGTGTGTGACGGCTGTTCGTTAATGAAATATATAGCTGATAAATGCCAATGGTTTATGCTAATATGTCTCTACTCTCTCGAGAACAATGAACCGAGATATAGTTAGGTCTTTAAAAACATTGACCTCCCATAAATCTAGCGGCCATCGGTTGGTCATTCTGTTCGCATTGTACTGCATTTATGCCATGAGAATAGAGGCCATTACTCCCGGCCACTGCTCATGCCGATGGAAATTGGATTCAAATTGTGGCACGCCAATGGATACAAATATCGCCAGAAAAGTAGTAACAGAGCATTGCGCATACTTTCGTGACTAAAATAGACTAGCTTGTGTTAACGGAGACTTGTTTGCACATAAGCAAGGGACAATATCGATACACAATAGATATTTCACCGGCCAGATTGTAATGACAGCAATAAGTGAAACCAGCTCATGTTGGAGTACGTAGATAAATTAGTGAAATCCCGAGAAATAGGACTATGACACACTTGGTGAATTTGGCCGCCACGTAAGGCATGGTCATAGAGCTTGCTCATTGATTAGCTGCAATGACCCCTACCCCCATACCCGTCCCTTAATTACAAAGTAGAAAGAAAAGAGGGAGATCGATAAAACATTGTTTGTCGATAGAATATGTGATGTGAATCGCATCACGCGGTGGCAGGAGTAGGTTGGTGATTACAAGGGTATAATCGTCAGTGTTTCCTGGTCAAATCACCTGGGCAGAAGAGCCAGCAGCATAATGGAATGAGATATCAAGATAGTTGCCAATATACACGTTCAATCGAGATCTTATCACACACAAATAAAGGGCCACATACAGACTGCTAAGGTCAACACTTAATTGCATTGAGCAATAATCATACATTTTCATTGTTTTGCATAATAGGTACAACAGCAGAATAAGTTCTTTTTTGACATTGCAAATATAAATTTCTGTTGGTATCAAATGGCTGTTCAAAAATATATTTTATCACTAATCATCGTCATTGTGCAGAAGTCAAGATACCAAACAGACTCTGTGGCTCATTAGCGCGACAATAACACATATCATAGTGTATGTACTGCGAGTAAGTAGTGAACCACGAACAAGTATGCTAGCTGACTTTAACATGTATTAACATCGCGTCGATTAATGCGTACAGATTGTGGTTACGACTAACAGGCCGAAGCGTTGTAAGGTTATCTAATCTCAGATATATTGACAATCGTATTATTACGGCATGGCTTATTGGTTATGTTCGATCACGTCCAACGGAATAGACCAAAGACATGTAATATGCATTAGGCATCACTGCAACGAAGCGTATAACAACTAGCGTCGACTTTCAAAGACTACTTTCCCGCACTGCTTACAACAACAGATGACAGTACTTGTCAGACGACCCCAAGTAAATATGAGAGATTGTTTACTGTCGGCATATCATACGGCGGAAGTGTCAATACGATAGCCAAGGATGACAATCAAAAGTCGGAAAAACGCGCAGTTACTCAAGGTAAAGCAGTTTCAGGCTCCGTTTGGCAATGGAAGCTAATCTGCCTAGGTAATTTGTCTCAATTCCAGCCTTGGCTGGCCAGACAGAAAGTGTAATCGTGACGTACAATGGACATAATTGTAGCCTGTAATACATTTAAGGACGAGGTGGAATTATTTGGCTGAAAATCATTTACACAAGCAAAATCCACTACGTTTTGAAATTGCTGCTTTTGGTGTGACAATGAAACTCTCAAGTATGTATTGCTATGAAACGTATACTCTACACAAAGCATAGGGTGCTGAAAGAGATTCTGACATTGGACCTTGACATTTTGGAATTTACTTTTCAATAGCGCAATGCTAGCACGGTTGTCATATCGTTATTCTTGTCACCCTCTCATTTGCTATTCTGCCAATTATCTTAAACAGACCCAGTGAATACATTTTCATGGGGGCAGTCACATCTCATTTTAAAATAACAGCAAAGCCTTTCGCTCAATTCCATCAGATTTTTGCCTTTATTTACAATGCATATCGAATAAGAACTTAGCGATTTTACAGACTAGCATTATTAAATGTGGATGTCCAATATGAATAAGGTTTCCTCATTCCGAATAATACTGACGTATTGATCCTTGGGCGTCCTATAGGTTATCGTTACAAAGATGTACCAAGCATAATATCGGGAAAAGAGCAGTATGAAATGGTTTCCATAGTGGGTTCTTGATTTTTCTTTTGGTACAAAATAGCCGTTTGGTCTTTTTGCTGCCAATTATTTAATCAGTTAAACTTATTTAGGAGTGTTTGTAAATTCTGTGGGATCGCTATTGCGAAGGTACCCATTGAGATGTTTTTGTTGCCAATACGTTATCATAATGTTAAGCAATCTATCGCTTGAAGCGCAAACCGTATGTAGGTGATTCATTTTGAATAGATCATTCATTTAATCCACGATGGGGACAACCGGCCACAAATCGATAGAGTTTATATACGACGTCGATTTGGGAGGATTTTTGTTATCTTTTGAAGAAATCATGCAAACTTTGCCTGCTCTCTTAGTTCATCTATTGAATGCTTTTACATCGCGTTTTTCAAATGGACGATAAACTTTTTATTATCAGAAAACCAAATGCATAAAAATGCAAACGCAGCCATATTTTGATTACCTATTTTTAATAACAGTATATATCCTAAACTCCCTTGAGAAGGCATCGCCAAAGTCTTCAAAATTTAATGTATTGGAAACAGTGCCTAATTTTCATAAACAAATAACTGTTTTTATCTCCTTTTTCAGGTTAGAAAAGGTAAAACTATGTATTTTATATTATAAATGTATTAGACATATCAACAGTTCAAATAGATACTTTATCAATTCCATAAATGTTAGAATATGCCTATATTTAGTGTTATTTTAGTTGTTAAATTTTTAAGACATTCATGAGCTTATTTGCAGAGCAATTATGATATATAATAAAGACAGGACTCTCAATAGTGACTAAAGAAATCTGAACTAGGACAAATAAGTTCCAAATTAAAATCTTTGCTACTTGATAAATTTCATTATAAGGATATTATTCAATGAGACATTAAAGTCAAGTGATATGCCAGTAAAAATAAAAGGTAATATTTTTCTACACAACTGTTTATTGATATAAATTAACTAGTTCTTTCTACTATACAGGTTAAAACGAAGCATGCTCTCTGTAATCAATACTTTTGAAAACTCCTTAAAATAATATGCTGAAAATGCATGCGTGTTGGGGACATTTGTGTGTGATGCTCTGTATGAGTCACGTATTTTCTTTTTTATTGTATAATAATATTAACATCCTATGGATCAAGGTTATGATTATATTTGGTTACCGTATTATATGGATTAAGTGAAATATTTTGGAGCAATATTCATTTTTTAATTTAAAAACATTCCTTTTTTTTTACTTCAGAATGACTAATATTGAATGAATGACGAATGCACTATGCCATGAACACAAGGGCACAGAAGTTACTTACGGACTCAAAATCTTGCGATGGGATCAAGAAAGCAAGTGAGGTTTAGAGGTGTAGAAATCTGTGCAGTGCCTGGTGAACATGTTCATATATTGCTACCAAAAATGTATAGAGACACACAGAAGTAAAAGAGCAAGTGATTCTTCAGCCACACGCCAACCAAGACATTGTTTCAGTTATGCATAGGCAACTTTTAATTATGACAAGCTCTATTTGTTCTGTGTGACAGAACAGGCCGTTATGACAAAATATTCAATGAGTGTTAGTTTATAGCTTTTCAGCCGTGTAGCAAGAAATCCATTGCAATGCAATCTAGAGCAACCGTGTAGACAAACAAAGCGATTGTAGCGTACATTGCGTGCAATCTAAAATGCTTATCTGAACAGGCCCTTTAGATGTTGTTAGCAGTGACCTGTGGATTGGGGTTGTGGGGTTGGGGTGGGGGTGGTGGGGGGGTTGTCGGAAAATGTGTGGGTTGGGGCAATGTTGCTGGTTAATATATACCCCATCATTTCAAATGGGACGGAACATCTAATAATGCCATTATTGTTATCACTGATAGGTGATTATGTTTAATCACGCGTAATAATGCGACGCTAGCGTTTACCGTGAATTATGCGTCCTTTAATCCATAGGGATCGCATTATTTGGTTGATATATATTTGTACCAAGAACTAATCCGGGTAATTGAGCTGCTCATCTCATGAATATTAGTGCCGACTTGAGGCCGCCCAGAACGTTATCATTGCCACTACTTAATGACCTCTTAGTGCAAATGGTTAAGAACCACAAATCTCAAACTCTCACACAGCGGTAAAGAGTAGTATATATTGCAATAGCATTCCTTGACCAGCTTTAAACTATAATTTATCGGTTGTGCTGGCATAAAATGCTGATTGATGAGAAAAAGTCACGCGCTGTTTGGCTCGCGGGGTTATGTGGTGTCGATACAGGTCCGTATAAGGAGGGGTACTGAGTATTTATGCAGCTAAATTGATTAAATGGACAATATTACAAAAAATCAATGCTTGTATAATTTACCGTATGGTTATGTCGGTAAAGTAGGCTTGCTGTGTTGACGTTTCAAAATTGGTCGTTGTTGCTGGTTCTGCCTGCGGATCTCGCCCCTGCGACTCTGATAACTTCCTAGGGAAGCTGTGATAACAAAGTAAACCTTTTTTTCGACAGCGTTTTCTGATATCGTTGTGCCTGGGTATATCAGTATTTGATGCACCATCTTTGAAATTCGTTACTGCGTCTCACTTTGTTGGAAACGATCGTCACCTGGCTCTTGAAAGCATGATGATTGACGCCGGTGTGCATCGTCGCGTTGCATCTTCATTTACGTTACCAACAATTCCAGTTGTTATCTCGTTGCAGTAGCAGCGAAATGTCAAGAGCCGATGCTGGGATTTGAAATTGTCTTGTACATAGGCTAGATACGTTAAAGGTGAGGCAAAACATTGCCTTCACTTTTGCATTCGACACACACCTAACACACATCAACATCCAATAGATCAGCAAACCACCAATTGCGAGCTTTCTATGTTATATCAATAACACTGAACTGCAGCAGCTTAAACCAGGACGGTACTGAAATATCCCGGATGCACCATTTTCATGGGCTCGTTTCGTGCAAGAATTCACTGCTGCGCCAATACGAGATCAGTAAATATGCCTATCGCAGGAGTATCCAGATGCAGTTTTATAAAGAAGATGAATCAGACCATCTGTAACATAACATGGCCAAACCATGACTTGTACAAGGATAGAATGGCCTCTAGGTTGATGCGCTAAGTGTTCATTACTCATCTGGCTTTCTTGAAAATATCCCCGCATTAAAAAAACCCCGAAAGAATAGTGTGTTTTCCACACTACCTCAGTATTGGGTCAGTTACCAAAGGTTAATCAAATTTCGGGTGACTTTTTTCTCTGATTGTATATCCTAGTTCAATCTATTGGCGATAAACCCAAAGAATCAGCTGTTTTAAAGCGCAAACAATGCGGTTAGATGCGGCTGATATTTAATATGATGTTTGCACTGTCTGATCAATTAGCGTATTCAATACGTTCATTAAAACCATGCACTTAAACCGCACGTAAGCCTACCCATGTCATTAGCGTGTGTACACGGATATAACTAAGAATATACACAATGATCCTAATCCATAGCAGCTGCATTTTCAATAGGATTAGCAAAGGAAAGGTAAAACCAAATATGTCTTTATATAGTTAATGTGGTCTTTAAACGTCACAGGATTCAGGGAGGTTTATTAGTCCCTGAAGTAAGGTATATTAGCATGGCAATGTAATCATTTGATAACAGTGGAAATGTTAATGGTGTACTCCAGGACGTTGTTCAAGCATTTGGCCCCGGTAATCACAACATACTTGCGTCAATGTGCATTCGTTTTATGATTTAAGAATGATCTTTGTTTAGTGCATCAAAGTGTTACGGTCAGTTGGATAAGCTATTAACGAAGTGTATTAAGATATCGTTACAGACATTAATATTTTTCATATAATATTTCTGACCCCGCTTTAACACATTGTTCTGACCCCGCTTTAACACATTGTTCAGACCCCGCTTTAGCACATTGTTCTGACCCCGCTTTAACACATTATTTTGACCCCGCTTTAACACATTGTTCAGACCCCTTAACACATTGTTCCGACTCCGCTTTAACACATTGTCAGACCCCGCTTTAACACATTGTTCCGTCTCCGCTTTAACACATTGTCAGACCCCCCTTAAACACATTTCCGTTCTGACCCCGCTTTAACACATTGTTCTGTAACACATTGTTCAGACCCCGCTTTAACACATTGTTCCGACCCCGCTTCTTACAACATGAATATACTCATGCTTACGTCTGGTGTAGAGATTGAGTGTAATAGAGTGCTTGTACAAGGCGGCTATTGGCAGTTCGTTATACTCATGCTTACGTGACTTAATAGAGCATTCACTTGTAAAGGCGGCTATTGGCATTATTCGTAAAAACGGTAAGCCAAAAACGCCAACACTCAAGATAAGCTGGTGCTGCTAATCCTCAAACAATTATGTTAATCATAAAATGATCGCAGACACAAAGAAGCGTCATCTATACTCCTAATAGTTTCTATCGTAGAACTGCCATCTCAGGCACGGTTTCTTCATTGGCAAATCTATCCAAGTCACACGGAACATCAACTAAAACGTGCCTGGACGGCTAAGTCGAGTTGCTGACAATGGCAGTCGCCATTTAAATACTTTGCAGCATGTCAACGGATCCTCGATTTATCACAGATTAATACCTTTATCAACCAGGTCAGCGAACATTCCAAAGAGTATTTAAGGATAGTGTTATACTTTTCGATTGAATGACACGCATAAGGCTCAAAATACCGACGAATTTTGATGAACCAATTTATCGTCGTCAGAGTTATCGAGATCTCAAATGTATGTCCATAACTAGTCATATTTTTGGTCGAAATAAGGGCAATGTGATTCATTACTCTCAACAAGGGTATTCATTTTCCGAAATTTAATTGTGTTAATTCTATTGTAAAATATTCCATGATCACAGCAAAACACATTAAGGTTGACTGCATTTGAACGAATTCACAGGGCTAGAATGTCCAACACGCACGCAACAGAATCAATGTCAGACGATTGGTTTGTCCACAAAATGGGCCACTGGTTAGAACATATTATTTCGAATTGAGTGAGTTGCCATCTTGTTCGACATGTGTAGCATAGCTTTATGATCCGAAAAGGATAGTGGCATGGCTCAATAGGAGATTCAAACAGTATAAATCGATGCAGTAAAAGGGATTAACCTCGTTGAATTAATCAGTTATTCTATATACCAGGATGAAGGAAATTAGGACATCGCTTTGTGCCGTCGCTGACTAGAGGCAGACATGTGTGCTATGAATTATGGACCGTATTATAAGCATGTGCCGCCTGAATCATATAGTTATATTACATATAATGCCGGCTGAAGCTGCAAGAAAAGGTTCACTGCGAAATTCATTAAAAAGACAATGCTGGAGCCAACCAACGTTTCTATGATATCCTCTACCTGTCATCCATTAACCAATCTTCTCAAAGGTTAGTGGTGTGTCGCGCGTGTACAAATAGATCTTGTTTACGTATCTGGATGTCGCTATTGTTATCCAGTCGATGATACCATACACGTCACCATTTTAGCCACTGTGATTACAGCTTGGTCCCGTTTTTTTTCAGTATACAATAATGTCTATGTTTCATACACCTGGTATTGTAAACATTTATCGCAATGCAATAAAGCGGAAGTCTGGGTTTTATGGTGCGCAATGATAACCTGAATAAAACTGTGTAGTAACCTGGGGGTTGTTATCCCCATGCAGTAAGTTACATGTTGAATTACCGTCTTGTTAACGCAATGCAGCAAATAGTGTGCATGCTTTGACTCTCATTTTCGTTTTTATAAAATGTAAACGTCAGATCTACGGGTTCGGCTACGTCAAGCATTGGTCATCTTATAGTCAAGTTTACGTTCAAGATCACTACTTTCATTATCATGGTATCTATGAAAACTTATTCGTTCTGACATAATTCAAACTCCATGTTCACTCCATGTTTGGTAGCGACGGTCTTAATTCTCGTGGATGGAAACAAAGCGAGGCGATGGTTGTTTCCTAAACCTCTTTAATTGGCATTATGGATATTAAAAGGGATAGGCTGCGGATGTGAAGCTGGTGAGCACATACTCATTCCGCACTAAGTACGTATTTCTTAGCCGCAGCAATCCAATCACTTCCAGCTGGCTTTGGTCACCATGTAAACTGGGCAGTTTGGGTGGACAAACACATGTTGGATCCTTCCTCTTAACGAAAATAATTTTGTATACATTCGTCATCAAACTGCACTATTGTATACTGCACTATTTGTATAAGCTTCCAAAGATTAAAGCAGTTAATTGATGCTTGTGTTTTATTGGAACCTGACGAAACATGTCATGACACGATATATATTCTATCTACAATTCTAAAATTGAGAATGGTGAAGTCCTCCTTAACACAGCAGCAAGCAAAACGCATGTCGACTACGATAGCAATGAAGTTTGCTGTATGTTATTGCATTACTTAAATTACTTAGCGTTCTATGTTCCAAATACATATATATATATATATATATATATTATGCGTCCATAACATGTCATGACCAAGCATAGTGACGAAATACATATTCTAATAAACCATCCAATAGCGACTTGCCTCGGCAGAGGTGGATTAGATGTTTGTGCAATGGTGACATAAGTAAGCAACTTGTATTCTGCGCTTCATCCCCATATTACCCAAGGTGCATTACAATAATGAATATTGGACGTGACGCAGAATCATAAGAATGCGCCACAAAACTCTCTATTGCAGTACTACAAGGTTTGGCGCTACCAAAGACAATGCATTGTGGTTTACCTTTTGTTTCACTTGTTGATGCTGCCGTCGCATAATGGCAATTCCCAAAACGGACGCAAGCATTGTTTTCAAACTGACTTGACCGCACGGTGCTTCCTCTCTCCAATTGAGTGGTTGATATTTCTGGCTGGAATAATTGTTTCAGAGTAATCATTATGATACGATTACACCTACTTACACCTGAATGAATTCGGTTGATTATATCCCGCCAGACGCCTAAGTGATGGCTGAGCCTTTGACTTGCCTCTGTAAGCTGACATTTCTCTGTTTAACTCTGTGTTATCCGGAATAAGGGAGGCGTCAATACGCGTGGCATCAAGAACCTTTTGTATTTCTCGGCAAGTCGAGGTGCGGTATAAGTACATATATGCTGATAGTTAATGTAGAGTACCGTTATTATCTTGTTAAAAGGATCTGACTCTGTCGATTTACCAATAGATTATGTACTCCGTCTATCATCGTCTTTATTGAATTGATGTTTATTTAGATATTACACCTAACTTTACCTTTGAGCTTGCAACAATATTTTACGTAATTTATAATCTATCACTGGCAACTTCCTCATAGAACAATAATTATCCATACATTTACACGGTATATATGTCACGCGAGCAAACAAACGCCCCGCTGGGAGAGCGGCCTGGTAATATGAGAGGGGTGACGTTATGCCCCACGCTCACGATCATGATGAACACAGGGACAGCGGGGCTACCATGTATAATCGTGATGTGTGTTACCAAAATGTCTATGCGCACAGTGACTATTCTCCACAATCTACATGCAAAGTACCATCGGCTTATTTAATCATTGCTACGAAGCAACCATTCATATGGGAGCCTGTCGTGCAAAACATTTGCAAGTTGCCCACACCCTTGGTGGACCCTGATAGTGTAATAACATTACGACTTTGTTGCACAAATGACCAGCTTGCAATCATGCATCTGTAAGATGATGTCGTTATAATATTGCCTGACCCGCGTGGCGTTCGCTAAAACCAATGCCAGGCGGATCCCAGTAACAATGGGTCCCCACAGCAATGCTGTAGATGCCAACTCCTTCATATTTCAAAATACGGTGTGTTTTAGAAATTCATCCAGTTCTTGGTATACGATATATAGCTTCCCATATATACGTATGCTACAACAAGAAGATGTGAAAGAGACATTATGGCTCACAATGGATTCGCTCTCGTCAAGTTTAGCACCAACCACGACATTGTAAATGGAACGAATTATGTGTATAAAGCGCCTTGTATGACTTACGATCAGCGATGGAACGCCATTTATTAAACTCGCTCTGTATGCATTAAGCTAGCATTTTACGTACCGCTTAAAAAATTACCGATAACGAATGGGGGACTGTTCTAATGTGAAGACGATGATTCGATCATTGATGAAATTAGGAGACAATACGCAGTTGCCAGTGAAGCGGATAATATTATAGCAACAAAACGCACACGAACACTATAAGCCATTCACAACTGCTCTCTTGTGACGAGAATAGCAGAAAGACAGTATGAATTACATGACAGAAATGCTGTGTGTAAGATTATTTCGTTCTTTATTTACGAAAGTAAAGAATAATTGCGTTCAATGTGATGATATTGAAGAGACTTTCGACATATGCATAGCTTAAGTCGAGTGGTGATACTGTGATGATTCTCTTACAGGAGAGAAGAGTATAATATTTCATTCCTATGCGGGCTAAAGCACAGCTTAGCCGTGCTATTCTGGCAGTCAGATGGTTGTATGGTAATGACTAATCGAAGTGTGCTGTATGGCTTTGTTTCCTCTACACCCTAGCTTAATCATTATCAGTTGGTCTTATTAACGCAGTGAGTGCGGCCCCATGGGTAGATGACGAGGCATTATTCACTAGACTCCCTTTTGATCAGTGGCATCTTGCGTTTGCAAGTTTATTAAACAATGCGACGTGTTTAAAGCAATATTTCATTTTGTTGCAGTTTAGTTATATTAGGGCATGTTAAACTTGAGCATGTAGGTAATCTTGTCCAATCGAAATATACAAAAATTTACAACCGACGTCTAGTATGTTTTAGATGTTTTGCTTTAAATTCGTAGCACTATTGCCGAGTGAGGGCCCCTGTATTTTATCATCCGCTTAATTCAATTACAGTAATTGTACTCAGCATGTCTTTACACAGTAATGGAATGCATTCGCCGTGCGTGGTGTCCGTGAAGCAGTATGATAATTGTTACAGTAGGTACCATATTTTACTGTATTGATATGCCTGGTCATATACATTGATATACCCGTTTTAAGTTGCTGTAGACTTATTTTATTTAAGCGACAAAATGTGCCAATCATGTCGACGGAATCTCGAGTTTAAGTACCTAGAACGTTCCCGGCACTTATTAGTCTACGCCTCGTTGAGAATGCAATTTGCGTTTCCTCACAGTTATCCAATAGCGGCATATAACATTACAATAACCGTGACTAGACACACAGCCGCCAAACATAAGTAGCAGGGACCGAAATAGCATGGGCGATAATAAGTGCCGACGTTAAGGATATATATTGTGTGCATATGAAGGTCAAACTCACTGGTCGCAATAATCGACTAATCACCTACCTGTGTAGGTGGGTAGTAAGGTAAGTTGTCAGGTGCGTAGGTAGGTAGGTAGGTAGGTAGGTAGGTAGGTAGGTAGGTAGGTAGGTAGGTAGGTAGGTAGGTAGGTAGGTAGGTAGGTAGGTAGGTAGGTAGGTAGGTAGGTAGGTAGGTAGGGTACGTAGGTAGGGTAGTAGGTAGGTAGGTAGGTAGGTAGGTAGGTAGGTAGGTAGGTAGGTAGGTAGGGTAGGTAGGTAGGGTAGGTAGGTAGGTAGGTAGGTAGGTAGGTAGGTAGGTAGGTAGGTAGGTAGGTATGGAGGTAGGCAGGTAGGTAGGTAGGTAGGTAGGTAGGTAGGTAGTAGATATGTAGGTAGGTAGGTAGGTAGGTAGGTAGGTAGGTAGGTAGGTAGGTAGGTAGGTAGGTGTGTAGGTAGGTAGGAGGTTGACAGGTAGTTACATATGTAAGTAAGTAGGTGAGTAGCTGTGTTGTCAGGTAGATTGGTACGTATATACGTAAATAGATGGTTAGGTAGGTAGGTAGGAAGTTTAATTGGTACGTCAGTAGATGAATTGGTACGTAAGTACATGAACATGTATGTCGATAGGTGAATAGTTAAGTCGGGTTGTGATTGGGTAAGCCGCTAAATAGGTCAATCGGTTGGACCATATGTTAGCAGCCATACTGGTACGTGGGATCGATGATGCGTAGGGAGATGCGCAGAAGTAAGCATTCGGTATTTCAACTCCCATGTCATTTCAATCACAAGTCCACAATTGAGCTTCACTACATTTTTCACATGCTGCAAGTCCAGTCAGTATTCATGCGCTCAAAAATAAGCCCTGGGGCAGCAACTATTGGAGACAAACATAGATTCGTTTAGACTGACAACTGCGTCTGCATTGCCTATCATCACAAGTGGTTAAAATCATGATAAGCTTTGAATTCCTAGACCCCACTTCATGCAGCACTTCGATATTTTGACGAAAAATCCTAACACATCAGTGAATCACATGTTATTGAAATGCAAACCTGGGAATATTGTCATCTAGTTCTAATTTGTCACAGATGCGGCTACTAGTAGCTTTGTGTCGGCACAATAGGTTGTTTTATATACGTTCTCATCAAGGTAATTGAATTGTAAGTGCGCCACTGTGTAGCTCACGCTTAGTGTCTTGTAATCAGCTTCTGATAACGTGCAGGGTATCTAATAACCGACTTTCTGCTCTTAAATACCCGATAAAATCAATTACACAACACAATCGTGACCGAATCTAACATGTCGAATATCAGCAAGAACACGGAAGCGGAGTTAGACTTTGAATTATATCCGATCAAACATCAACCAAACCTATCCTTCTGATCACAGCGCACATTTCTAAATATCTATTAAGCGTCGAAAAGTAATCATCATCATCATCAAGTCCATCGAAGTGTGTGTGCGTGCGTGTCGGTGTATGTGTGGGTGTGAAATTTAGTCTTGATGCACCCTAATCAATCAAAAAACTCAAAATTGTACAGACGTTGATTTACTGCAAATATTTGACAGCTGCAGCAGAGTTACGAAGTATGGGCCGATAAAGTATGACAGATATGGCAAAAGTTGGGTTCTTGTGGCATTTTTGGCTCCCCGAATGTTGCTTGCTAACTACCCTCTGTGATAATAAATAAACGCTGTGCGAATGGTTAACAATCCCCAATTGCTAATAGCTTGTTGACTTGTTCTGATGGTTCTATGACCATATAGCTGAATTATCATGGCACAACTAACTTAATTCTTAAAATGTGCTGAAGTCCTTAATGCATTCACTATGCTGTAATAGATAACAATTATTAGATAGTGCGATGATGTTTTGAAAACAAGGTATGCATTATTTGTTCGAAAAAACCTTATCGCTTACCATTGTTCTAGCGATGTAATACATCAAGCATGCCATTAAGCCGCAAATTGAGCAGATCGATTAAAACATTAGAGCTGATCATTTACTCATAACACTTGACGGTATTGGTTGTGTTGTGTTCCATCACCATGGACTAATGTTAAAAGAGGCGAGGGACAATTATCAAGTCCATCGAAGTGTGTGTTCGGTGCATATAACAGAACTAGCCTGTTGGGTATTTAAATTTAGTCTTGATGCCATTCCCCCCAGTATCACAAGCCGAACGTCAAAATTGTACATGACGTTGATTTACTTCGCGCAAATATTTTCGTACAGCTGCAGCACTCGAGCTGAAAAGAGTATGGGATGAAACTTTCGAGCTGAATCATTAACACACATCCTGCCCATTTGGCAAAATGTCAAAGGTTCTTGTGGCAGTTTTGGCTCCCACAATGTGGCGAATGTTGTTTTGCTAAGAATACCCAGATCTGTGATACCCATAAATAATATGCTGTGCGTTGAATGGTTAACAATCCCCAATTGCTAATAGCTTGTTTGCTTACTTGGGTCTGATGGTTCAAATATATTGGATATAGCTGAAAAATATCATCGGCACAACTAACTTAATTCATGAAATGTGCTTTTGATCTTGCTGCTGAAAAAGCAAGGTATTTCAAGATCGATATATTTGACCAAAAAAACCTCACATCAAATAACCAGTGGGAGCCGTAGCGATGGAGGGTGGGGATACATCAACCACATTTGGATATGTTCATGCCGCGAATTGAGCAATATAAGATTTGCAAAACCGACCAGAGGGGATCAGCGGATATCATTTATTGAATCTGATAACACAAAAGTCCGTTATTTTAATGTGTTCCCATCACCATGGACGTACGTTAAATTTGTGAACCCAGTTCCGACAATTATTCCCCCGTAATTTCTTGTGATAATCAAGGATATAGTTCGGTGCGTGTTAAATAATTCCAGAAAGGAGCCTATTGGCACAAAATTTACCACGGTGCTTTATATATATATCAGCTTGACACGAACTGTACAACATGTAGCCAAGCTTGCTTTGCCAAAATGTGGCTGGTTCTTTTGGTGTTACTGGTTATCATACAGGCAATGTAATAGAAGACGCATGTGAAACGTGGACTGATTGCATTAGGTGGTCCTCAATGCTTCAGGGACTGGAACACCATTCGTCTGCATCTATGACGAAGCCCTGCCTGGATATCATTTGGGGTTTATTTATATGTATTGTGAATCATATAAGATACCAACGCGTTTTAGCGCTTAATCACTAACTTGAATGGACATAATATAATTTAGGAAATATAGCTACAGATAATTTGGCAATCGAACTACCTGAATTAAAGTGCTTGCTTCGGACAGCGAAAAGTATTCTCTCCTAAATAATAGAATGTGACGACATGAAATAATTGCTTTGATACCTCAGCTCAGACTGCTACAAAATTTGTCAAATAGGAAGCATGGACAAATGCTCGTAAACTAATGATTGCACAAGCAACAATCTTGACATATCGACTAGTGACTATAAGCCTCTGATATTGATTATACTTACTAAATTAATTAATGACCACCGTAGAAAATTAACACAGTGACTTCATTTCCTAAGGTTGGTTGGAGATTGAATGCGACGCCAATCAGGTAATGCTCTGGAAAAGGCGATGAAAAGACCTCAAAAATGCTCCCATTTTACATGCGAATGAAACCAAAGGAACTTACAGGCTTCGTTTTTTTGCAAATTTCAATGAGCCAAACACTTTCCACACCAAGTTGCTTCGATCATCTCCCATATTTGCCACCATTAGTTATTAGACCCACCTCTTCTGTCAGTAGTTTATTGAGTGTCCAGTCATTGCAGGCGTCGTAAACCGTGAGTTAGTCCTTATCATTGAGTGGAGCTGCTTGATGACATAATTGTTACCTTTGCATTCTGTTCTGTTTAGGCAAATCTTCACAATCAATCAGTTTTGATGCACAGCCCAGAGCTGTGTCAATTCTCTGACTGGAGTGGAGTAGTGCGGCAAGCGCACGAATATAAGCCATCGCAATTTGCAGCAATAATTGTAACATGGACGTCTCTTGACATGATAGAAAAGCTCTGCCGCCGTACCAGAGTATGTGCAGTCGCATCATAAACTTATTTAATCGATTATACCACGATGTCAAATATAAGGACGTCCTGGTGAATCTCTAAAAACGCAGGCACGTCAACATCTGGTATTCGAATATGCGCCACAGCTGGCAGTTAGATCTATAAAATGGTCTGCCTTTTCAACACACCCCGTTTAATTTCCCCAGAAACCTTCGCGGCCTGCTACAGGGTTCTTAATGGCTGCAATGCCCCTGCACCAATAGCTCCTGTTGATGTTTGAGTGTTGGAATTCGAGGGAAGATCGAGCCTGGAGTGGAGCTGACATGTGTGAATTACCCCGACCTCTTGACTGTTTGACTGAGACGCAGGGTTAGGAGGAATATCCGATATTGCAGGCTTATTTAGGCTCAGAGAAACATCTCTAACAAATACGCCCGTTGCTCTAACATCTGATATATAACCCGTTTTGTGAAATTTGCCGACTTCATTTTGTTCTTCCATTTTCTTATATTGCCTATACATCATAATATCCACCTAATCTTTTCATTCCATTTCGTTAATGTAAAGAAATGTCATACATTTGGACTGCGGTATACAGCGGTTTTATAAGCAGCATCTTGAAGGCGCAATATCATGATATAAATAATAATTATATATTAATTTGAGTTTGCTGTAACGGGGACAATTAACAACAAGGCGATAGAATTAACTGAAATCAATAGCACATTGCACATTTATCCCGCAGACGAAGAGCGTCGAATTTTGACTCACTAGTCTGGCATTCGGGATGCGACGGTGTAATATAGCGCTAGTTGAAAACTGAATGCCCACAATCCTAAGCCTAGTGTAATTATTGTTACTCTCGAGCCCGCACAAAACTCCTGAAATTCACGACTTCAAGTCATTGCATAGCAATACATAAGCTATTTTGCACACCCACTTATTGCATCTTATCTATTGAAAACTGCAACAATTCGAAACATTTTTTCCCACTGACTTCTTTGAAATACCAGAACCAATTCCCGGTTATCCGGGTTTTACAACAAAGACCGTCAAATTGGCAAAGAGTATTTTACGTTAAATTCTAGCTCAGACCTCTCGACTTGACTTTGAAAGAGCAGCTATTTTTGTGTTGTACTGCGACTGGCACTCCAAGGGATTATATTTACCAAAAGCATTACATAGCCGTCGATAATTTAATAACCTAGGATCTATTCATTTTAGGAAGGGGTAGGTGCCAGAAACGCGTTACAGCTCATAAACGCTCTCAATGACATTGAAATGAGCCAGTCATTTAACGGACACAGTTGCGAGATAATTAACATAGTTATAAATATGCAACCTAGGTGCACTTAGAGAAGAGGAGCTAGGGGGAGTGGGTGGGAGGATAACGATCTGTAAGAACACATTATATGCAACCTTATATACAAAACAATGAATTACTCTCTGTGTATATAATTGGTGGGAATTTTCGCGTGTTGTTTAATGGGTTCATATGCACAGGCAATACTATTACTAACTCAACTGATCCCTCCCTTCCTCGACTCCATTAGTTCAATCAACATTGAGAGGCAAACTATTGTTCCGCTTTGCTGTGAGGTTTGCTGCGTATGTACAGTAGGAGTTTAGCAGTCATTGCCCATTGTAATAAACCCAACAATAACATCAACTCAATCACACGCCTTGGATAGCATGACGTTAAATGGTGAATCTTGACTAACATAACTCTCTGTGATTTCCTATAGATTTCCTATAGAAACTTAGTGGAGTGGGACGTTCAAAAATCCAAATTGTAATCTACTCGATTCTAATAGTTCCCTTAGATATCAGAAGTATAGAAAGTGGCGGCTCTGGTCCACTAATCTATACTACACGTTCAGTCATGGCTTATATAAATACAGGATTTCCATGTTTTGCTCTCTGTTCACTTTGGGTGATCTTCACTCAATAGAAAAGCGGGTCGGGTCCGACCCCCTAACGGGTCCGACTAGTAAGCTACCGAGACCATAGGCCAATGTGTCTACGTCATTCACGGCTAAGCACCGCTTCGAGTCAAACGGAGAAAATGACATCTTAATAGCGCTCTGACCATATATCTTGTGACCTTCACTGTGCTGCATGTTCATAAAATGATGGAACTGGTTCTTTGTGAACAGAGACTCTATGTACTGTGGGTGGCATATGTGCTTCTTATTATCGCCCTCGTCAGACATCAGGATCTAGTACGTCCTAGGGTGCAGACGCGCATACGCCTTGATAGGCACATCGGCTCACTCATCCTGCTATTTTCCTGTCACCTTCTTGTTTATGTTACTGAACAAGGGATGGGAAGGATCATAATTGCTTGTATCAAAGATGTCACTATCCTCTCGCATGTCTGCGTACACGTCTAATGTGTCGGTCTCCATCAGCAACGAGTACATGTCTGTGTATAGCCATCCAAGGTCGCTACCATATCTGGACTTCATTGCGTTGTAATAGCAGTTGTACATCGGGTGCTTGGAGAAGTCGAGTATGCACATGCTTACATACACCTGGCGGTTTAGCACTAAGCGGGTCTCAGGCATATGCAGCGTTGCCCGGTCGTCAACGAATACTTTATGACGAGCATAGGTTGAACTGGCCACAAGCCTGCATATTTTTCCCTCTTCTGCTGAACGCACAATCTTAACGTCGACTCGCCTTCAGAGATTCTCAACTGTCGTACCAAACACGGAGCTGTTCATCAGCTTCTACAGGTCCTTCTCAAAGTCGCTGGTGGCAACCATTGCTCTGAATGAATAAGAGTGCGCTGTGTATCTTGGTAAGCCTCATTCCAAGCGATAGGTAGAGCTTGAGATTTCTGTAGTGAACCACATACTTCTCGTTATTGCGCAGGTTGGGCACCAGCTTTGCAAGCTCTACAGCGCTCCTCAATGCACCTAGGAGATTCATCCGGTAGTCTGACAACCATTCATTTTGCACAGACATTCGTTCTGGCTCTAGTTGATAATCATTGTGATCAGCATGTAACTCTGCAGGGTATACATTATCAACTTCGAGTATACATCCAGTTTTAGCATTGTCTGGATGATCCTGTATCTGTAGGGCAGCCAGCTGATCCACGTACTACATCACCCCAGTGGGTAAAGGCTGGCTCATCGCCCACTCATACAGGTTTTTGGCGTCAAGATACAGGATGTAGCTTGCTGCCTTATCCTTCTCTACTTATGGGCCGTGATCTGCTATAGCGTGGCGACGCGACACCCTGCTAGTTACACCCTGCAGGTCCTTCCCAATGAACAGGTGTTTGTCATAGTCGGTGAGTAACTCTAGCTCTACACCTGTGCTCTCAGGCAGTGCGTCCCATGACAGACCGGGACCCGTGTAGTAGCTGGCTGGGTCCAGCCCGTACAGACAAGTCTTTCAGAATATCTCACACGTCTGTGCGCAGGTACAGGTCGTGGGAGGGCAGACCAGGCTTTCTGGGGCGGAGCAGAAGACCATAGCAGTCTATAGGGAGCTTTGTGGTAGCAGAGAGCAGGCCATAGGGAACAAAGTGGTGCCAAGTCGGGGTAGTCCTAACCATTTTTGAGCTCTTTTCAAATGGCAGTGTGCTAGTGGACCGTTCTTTTTGTTCCTATATCCTATGCCACAAACAATCCTTTCCTCTTTTGCACTTGCAACTATTCTGAATAATCTAAGCTGCAATTGCGTAGCGTATACACCACATATACATCGATTGTCTTTGTTTTCGATGTTCACTACGGCCTTGTTGTGGAGTAGTTTCTCTGGCAGCTGGGTTGTTGTGTAGTCGGGTTTCTCGCGTGGTAGTGTAGATTCTTCCGGTTCGTAGTCGAGTGTATGTAGGACGCAGCGATAACTCTTGCTACAGTTCCCTTCTGTGTAGCCCAAGAGTATGGTCCATATGGCTGGTATAACGTATCGCTCTTCTTTACCGCAGGATTCGCTGCAGTCGTGGTGCCGTCCGACTTCTCACATACCATCCTCTGGTGTGGGTAGGATGCAACTAATCCGGCGGAGACTGTGATTTGTCGTGGAAATTAGTTTTTGTCAGAAATTTTGAATACGGAGCAATCATGAATGTTCCATTAGTTATAAATGGTTGCCATTATTTTTTATTAATCTTTCTGCTTTTTCTCCTCTGTTCTATTGCTTGAAAGTACATCATAAACACTGTATGTACATGCTAACAACCCCTCTAAAGTTACCGATTGTGGGGTAGTATTTATGCATCGTATTGTACTGATTGCATATACGTAGCGAGCAATCTCATAGAGTCTGCCTTTAATGCTGCTTAGCATAGATCAGCCCTGGCTATGACAACGTAAAAAAGCTTGTAAACTAAGTCTACACAAGCGGGGACATTGTCTTTCCGTTGTCAACGCTAATGCAGATAGGAAACCGAATGGCAGAGTGTTTTTGTTTGTTAGCTAATGATTGAGTCCCATTACACAAAAGGTGAAAGTGATGGTAATATTTAACGAGGGTGTAACTGAAGCAGAAGTTATGAATAAGGTGGAAATACACTAGCAAGAGACATACAGGTTATGAAAGGATTATTATAATGACAACCACCTCATGTTGCCAGCTTACATTGTTAATATCAACACTGACTCCTGCTGAGTACATTCGAAGGTAGATTTATGAAACGCATGCATCGCCAAAAAACATTTTTATGTCATATTTCTTTAACAACCTCATAGCTGATCAAATAAATATCAGATTTGCCCACATTCTATCTACATTATTGTTTCTGACCCCGAAGAAATTTATTTTCTTACATCTAAGTTGACAAACGACCATATTTCATCAGTAGAAATGGTACTTATTAGTAAGGGGCAGCATGTGAAGTCTATTAGCTTGATGAATAAAATTTTCGTGCAAAAACTGTTAAAACATGATATCAATGTAAGCTTAATCATGAAAATAACAATGTTAGTACGACCGCCTTGGAATTTGGCCTGTGTTATAGTAAATTAGGCACTCGGAGCCATTCGGTGAAGTAGCTCTTTTATAGCTAAGAGGGTTTAAGTGGTGTGCGTAGTTCCAGTCGTGTACATGCTGCTGGCGTTACCTGAAAACCTCCGATGCTGTCGAAGACCAACGTAGTTAAGTGGTTCAACTTGATTCAAGGTATTCACAAGGATTCTGGTGTGCATGGATTGTGTCCCGGGAAGAGTTCGAGTAATAGGAGGGACCATCACTAATTTTGAACCTGATGGAGACCAGGCTACAGCGATGCACCTGGCGCTAGGCAGTGATCCCACATAAGGCAAGACTGGTGGGCAATCTTAAAATCGTATCAAGAAATGTAAGATGAGAGCGATCGTAAGGACTTGCATTATACATTCATCAGTCTTGACAGAGGGATGAGCGGTGACGAGGGGCGGCGGACAATGTAGACTGATGGATCTAGTGGCCAACTGGTGTTACATGTACGCCTCATACCTAATCAAACATCGATCCCACGGCGATTGACGTTAGTAACAGATTAAATTAGGAATATCTAGGAAGATAGAATCACTTGTCGCACTCGCGCTCGGTTTTCTACGTCAGGCTCTTGGATATACCACACAGTGAACTGAGCGCCGATGGCGGGGACGGGTTTAGCCTCTGCTATAACTTCCATGACCATTGAAATATATTTGAAAAGTCATATCTTTATCCTCAAGATAACTTAGTCCCGGATATGCCTGGGCAGCCTTCAAAACCCACGCACAAGCGCACACAAATCCGCACATTCACACCTAGACACACACATCAGCATAAGCACAAAGACACACAAGGACACACAATCACACGCACATACCCCCCCCCCCCCCACACACACACACACACGCAGGAGTCTAGTAATTGAAGACGTCGTCGCTGTAGAAGGCACCAAAAAATCCAAAATCGTCCATGCTTGATCATTGTAAAAGTACGGCAAAGAATGCCGCATATTAAATAAAGTTAGGGAAAATGAGATGCGCCGGCTGATCGCTGATTCTGACGTGCCCTTCGTCGACACTTGAACCCTCAAATAATGACTTCGGCCTCAGACAGCTAATCAGGGATTAGGATGGTGCCACCCACGCAAAATGAAATTGCTACGTGTAATATAGCGTTCACCGCTCATGCAACCCACAATTGTATACATCCTAGGTATTATGATGTTGTCTCGACATCCTGCAATACTAACGGCAGACACATTTATAATCGTCGCATGCAGCTTAGCCTTGGTTGCTGAACATAAAATGCAATTAAGAACCAGTTTACACATGGGCATGCAGCGCACTGAATTCTTTGCATTGACGTATGGCTTTACTGTTAGTGCCGTCGATTAGCTTAACTCAAGGGAGTTGGCGTGGCGATAGCTTAGATAATTCTACAATGGCGACATCTGAATGAATTTAAGATATCGCAGTAAATAAATAGCAATCTTTCAAATACATAGTTTCGTTGTGTAATATATTGATCCTGTATGGACATCCATGGGTCTTAATACGCCATCAGACCCATATCTAATGTACACAACGATAATCCCCAGAGGTTAGCAACTAATTGTGGTGAGTCAACTCCACTTGAAAGCATCTGGAGTCAGTTGTGCTTGCCATTGCTGGCAATATTTTAACAGCTTCAGCAATGAATATTACACAGCATGACTTGATAAGATATTTGTCTCGACATACCACAGTTGAAAAAACCCTCACTTGTTATTCCTAATAGTGGTGTTATATTTATGTCCATCAGCGTAGCGATGGATTTTGGTGCCTCAGATATGAGAAGCATTGACCATAGCGCATCTGCTTTAGTTTTAACCAGATCTATTTGATGAAAAGTCATTCCACATTTCGTGAATACAAAGTAATTGATGTTGCATTTACGGTTAGATAAGTCAAAACAATATATATGATAACGTTCAAACGAGCGAATTTGGTTATGTGGGGTGTCATACGTTCATCAATAACTCGGATGGATCCTAATCTGATCAAATACACATTCATGCAAATATCTTTTGATGCCAAGGGAAAAACGTCCTTGCAGCGCACAATGTCTTTTTATAAATGTTACTTGGACAATTCATTCGACATCCACCGTTAATCAACTAATGTAGAACAGCCGCATGACTCGGAGAGGCAAATGTTTTGGATTTCGAGTGCCATGTAAATCTAAATTACAAATAGACCCATGAGTGCCATTCATTTATATTTGTTTGCCGCTCGTGATTTCATCGCGACAAGATAAGAGCATCTTAAATCTGCATCTCATAGTGTTATCGCCATGAACTTGGCTATGGATGGTCTTTGTCACCCAGGAGTGAATGTATCTTACCATAGGCGCTCAATGTATAATGTATGTATTACATTCGATTTGGCAAATATGTGCGACAATAGTAGCAACATAGCCATCAAGGCGCAGCCTCATGGGACGTGTTTCTGAGCATTTGCCAATTGCATAATCTTCAGAATGCATACAAATGAATCTTACCAACCAGGAAAAGTAATTTAGTTGGTGTTGTTTTTGACACTTAGCACATTATGTACGATGTGCCAGTATTTGACTGGGGCTATGTCCGCTGTGATTTATAACTCAGTTGGTGCGTTTCTCAGACCATATAAATCGATTTGGTGTGAAATATGCAGCTATGAAACCAGTCTTGCGGATAAGAGTTTATTTTAGGTGAAAGATGCATTTTCCGCTACACACGCGTACTGATCTATACTCAAAGCTGAAGGCATGTGTGGCTTCTAGCTGTTTGCATTGTTATATCTTTCCTGCTACCTTATTCTATGTTGATTTAGCGGTCCAAGTGCCTAGACTTAACAGCCGTTGAGGAACGTATGCAGTTGTCATAGTTCCCAATGTAGCCGTTGCAGAAAAATTAACAGTTCTCTTGCATCGGCTTTATCTACATAAGCTAAATATTCATGCACCTACTTGACCGATGCGCATTAGCTTAATACTTTAAGATCAGCTGCAAAACAAGCCAGCAGTCACTGCCTTTCATCCGTTGTTTCAATGCGCAAGAAAAGTCTTGTGAAGAATATTAAGTCGCTCGAGTATGCTGTCACTTACTGGCGAATATTTAAGTTGATAACTTTCCATATAACGTGCCTAATTAAAAAACCTCTTCCGACACGGATAATTAATTATCATCTCGTCATGTCAGACGTTTACAAAATTGCGTTTTCGGTGATAATTACAACTACCAACATCGCACCTCATCCCATCTGATGGTAATTAGGCAGTAAATGACTGTCCCTAAACGTTTTTTATGAAAATGACTCGACATGTTCTGGGAAGTAACCGCTCCAGATATATGACTCGATAGCGTGTTATAAAGCTCAATACATACACTGCACTGCAACAATATAGCCTTTGACTGTCTGATAGAGCCTCGTAATCAATATTTAGTAAAATACCCCCCCCCCCCCATCCCTCCCACATAACAACAAAGCAGGATTCAATTTGTATAGCCAGGCAAAGTCTTATTTTACCGCGAGGTTGTAATGTCTCAAATATATCCCATTACATACGATTAACCCTAATGTGCATTCATGTAGATGATGTCTTGTCATCATTTCCTACAGTTATATAATATACAAGAATCGATGTTTCGCTCAGAATATGTAAAGAACCATTAAGTGTAAGAATATGTAAAGAACCATTAAGTGTAGGAGTTAAGACAAGAGAGGAGCGGCCCGAGTAGGAGGTGAAAAGTGACTGGCGTTGATGGCAGAGCTAAACACCAGACAAAATGTGACAAAAATCAAATTACACAACGTGAACAACGCGAATAGATCCACTGAAGTGTCGTCACTAAGTCCACGATGAGTTCCTGCCGCTAAACAAGATTGCCCTTCCCATAAAATCAAATGGATTGTTGTTCTGGGCTGAAGGAACACATTCTTTTAGTATGCATTGAAGCATGTCCTCTTTCATAAACAGCTTATGTATTTGATCTGAGTTGTGTTACACAACGGCGCCAGCCTCAAGCATGAAGGGTCACTGCATGACATAAAGTATGTGAATGACACTCTGTCATAGCACATGACGCATACTCAAAACTACAGCAATTGATGGACAGGAACATTGTGTGACCTAGACAAGTGATCGGTTGTTCTTTGTATCCAATAATATTTCGGTAATATCACCTTATCTCAAGTATTCCGAGCAAAAACCTGAGTCATACGTGATAGTGCATATTGCGAATGTTCCAGTAAGGTGTAACTCTCTCACAGATATAGCACGATCGTCGAATATCGATTGCTACAGCGTGCATGCAATGCAATTACGGTAATTTGCATGGATAGACTATCGCTATCAATCATATAATGTGCATAACCTGTTACTCTGCCTTCATCATTCACGTCACTTAGTGTAGGAAAACCTCTAAGCGAATGCGATATGCGCCCCTTTAAGCAACGTATAATATGCAGTTTTTGCTATCACGATTTGCATAATTTTCGTATTTTGTAACCAAATGATCCTTGACATGCATCGCTTGTATGCAGCAGTGTAACATTTGTGGTACAAGCCAGGCGAAGCAGACGACCTATACAGTAATAATGATCCACGCTATTATCGTCAAGACGTGCCGTAATGGAAATCGTTACATTGTAAGGCAGCACTTCTGTAGCGGATGAGAGAGATTTTTGCTAAGAGCGCAGAGCGTAGACGTTGTTTTGATCGCAACTTGCACTATAACATAAAAGTAGTTCTCAGTGTGTGAAATATCGAGAGTATACCCCTTCACAGCATGTGTGCATGGACATCAAATAACAGGTGCCGTTTGAGCCATATAAGGAAGTGTCATCTTCCGCCACGAGCTTTTATGCCAGCTAAAGTGATGTAGAATTCGGTACAGCATATCACGCATTGTAAAACGAACCGTCGATTGTTCCGATGCAAGCAAGTAGCTTTGGATATGCGGGACTTGCTTGAGCTGCAAATACTAGGAGATAAAATAAAAAGAGGGAAATATATGTCTAAATATTTTATCATATTTAAATTCGATATGTATTCTATTTCTTCATAAACTAGGTACCTCGTTGATTCGACAGTGCCTGTTCAAGCCATCTTTCTCTCTGGCTGGAAATCGATCACACTTTTTTGTTTGTGGACATTTTGGACTGGCGAAAAGACCCCGATCGTCGCACACGCTGTTTGTCATTTCTACTGGTAATCATGTAACATAAGTGATTGTAGCGTATAGGGAGCGCGGGTGAGGTCTGGACGGTTTAATTAGCGACAGCGGAACTCATCTTTGTGCCCATTGGCCTGGACTTTTACCGCCTCTGTTGCCTATGCTTTCTATTTAACTCACGTATCTCTCGTTGAACCCAATTCTCGTTTAGCTCTCACGCATGTTCTCTTAGTATCGATGGCAGAATGGTAGAATACTTCCTTTTGAGCGCATATTGACAATGAATGGGTGGGTGAGTGATCAAACTGAGGAGGATGACTTCATTTCTCAATGGTAAATGGTGAATGTGCAAAATAGCGGCTACCGCAGGATTCGTCGAATGTAAGTTGAATTCGACTC
>CM067342.1:60411943-60453426 GCA_034190875.2 Urechis unicinctus
AGAGAAATTTTATGCAAAGGGCGGTTAATGGATTATTATGGTTTTAACCAATTGGCAGCTAAAAAGTATAAATAAAGTGACAATTTAGTTACTGCCCTGGTGATTATTCTAGATCGCATGAATACTGATTGGAAGTACGCAGCCACGAGAAAAGTGGCACGAAGTTTGATTGTTCACTTGTGATTGAAATGACATGGCGAGTCGCAACATAACTGTTGAAATAACGAATGTTTACTGCTCTACGAGTTCATTACGCACGACCTAATTGTATTACCACGTGTGAATATTGCATGGATTCGTCCCCATTGTTTGGGGATTTATGAACCATGAAGTGTTTATGCCTAGTCCACCATTCAACCGGCACTCTTGAGTGCCCCTCTTTGAAAAATATGTATCAATCACAAATTGACGAACTGTTTCTTCGTCCATCTATTGGCGTATTTGTGTGATCCTGTCTATAAAGTAT
The DNA here is from genome assembly GCA_034190875.2 of Urechis unicinctus. NCBI lineage: Eukaryota > Metazoa > Annelida > Polychaeta > Xenopneusta > Urechidae > Urechis > Urechis unicinctus. The sequence continues at coordinate 60,412,410 of CM067342.1, forward strand.
AACACCAATCTCCGCTCAAAGCAGATGTAACAGTTCAGGGATCAGTTGTGCCACATCATTGACGTCAGCATGTTGTTTAGTTACTGCTATATAAGTCTTTCTGATGGCAATTTCCAACTGACCAGAGATATCAGATGAGGCCATTCTTTTCCCCGTGTATTATATGAGTGCCGCACACTGCCACTGTATACAATATACTAGACGTCATCAGCAGATCATGACAAGAGCCTCCATTATTCAAACAGACTCCACTTAGCAAAGCTAATGCTATACATTCCTAGTGAACTGCATATCACGGGTCCCCCCCCCTCCCCATGCATACTCCACACCCTATCATCACATAACCGTTCTAGATAGGCAACACCCGAATGCCCGGGCAAAATTACCAGACCCCTCTGACCAGGCTACTACATGTCCCATTATAAAATTTAATGTATATGAATATCGATTCGTGTGGATTCAATAAAGTGTCTCTTAAAATACTTGGGCCATGCAACCCACGACGTCATTTGTATTATAGAGATGCTGATTTGCATAACATTAATATTCCCCGTAATTGGGTTATGATATATGGCCGTATTATTTAACGCGTAATATGTCTACTAAGCAAACGGTAAGTGATTGTTATTCTAAATATAGCAAAATAATTTTTCATCGTGCTTTGGTGGCAATGAAGGCCAGGCTCGTCAAACTGCCCTGTGCTTCACACAATGGCTTTGTCGTCTAAAAGTAGGAATTGAGACAAATGTTTATCGACGACAATGAAGGTAAGCTACACGTGACATTGCCAGCGCAATGTTCCAGATCGAAATAGTCAAGACTTTGAAACCGATTTCAGAGATTTATTAATAGAGTATGCACTATATATATATATATATATATATATATATATATATATATATATATATATATATATTATATATATATATATATATATATATATATATATCTATATATATATATATATATATATCTATATATATATATTATATATATATATATATATATATATATATATATATAGTTATGCACCCCATATACATAGGAATCTAATATATATATATTTATACATATAAATATATACATATATATATATACCCATATACTTATGAATATACATATATATATACACATATCTATATATAAATATATATATGTACATATGCATATATATGTATTAATAGCTGTATATATATATATATATTTATATTAATATATGTATATATATATTATGCCTATATACATGTGAATATATATATATATACATACATATATATAAACAATATATATATATATATATATATATATATATATATATATATATATATATATAGATATCTAAAGGTATATATATATAAATATATATATATTTATGTATATATATATATATATATATATATATATCTAGATATATATATATATATTTATATATATATATGCATATACTAGCATATAAATATATTTATATGTTCATACATATATTTATGTGAGTGTGTATGCGTGTATGGGTGTGTGTGGGTGTGTGGGTGACGTGCAAATACAATGCACAATTGCATGCATAATTTATTATCAACGTTTGCAAAAATAATATTAAATCCCCGATTGCCATGTGCAATAAGTGTATATTTTAGGATCTGGCGTCATTATTTACCCAGCATGAATGCACTATAGCATGGCCTGACTAAATCAATGCAATTTTTTTTGTGTCACAGTTGTTTTAACCACCACATTGATTTAAGTAATGAAGGTGAAGTCAAACGTATGTCTGCTTTTTCATCCTTAACATGTCATGGAAATGAAATCCTGGTGTTTTTCTGGTTTGTTTCTCAGCGGCCGAATACAGTACGTATTTTTAGCGCTTAGTAGGCTCAATATGTGCTCTGTGCAGTGCATAACATATTGCAAGCACTTTTGCATTGTAGTTCTATTGCAGATGGGAATCTGTTTAGCAATTTACATACTGCATCAAACCGCAATACACAATGGCCTCGTTATATCCCTGATAAATATGTATGCATGGTAAATAGAAGCAAGGAGGATATGATTGACCTGCGGTTTATTATATTTCCTATTTCAGCGATACATCCGAGGCCTTGTTTGGCATCAAATAATTAAGCGATGCCCTCGTTGGCCATCCCAATAGAGCCGCTCATAAATGAAAGCTGGTCGGCCCCTCAGGTCGAGCCACGGAACAGAACGCATCTCATTAACTCCTACAGAGCGCCATTCTCGGAATATCAACAACTTTCGAACGATAATAAAGGTCTCCCCTTACGATCTACTACCGTGTTGCGTCTTCATTCAACACCATCTGAAGGACGTAAGCATCACGTCAGCGGGACCAGGTGACTCTCAATGATCAGTATAAATACAATGATCAGTATAAATAGTAGCTTATGGATATTTTCCCCGCATATCGCATTCCCCGTTACCCAACCACGTGTATAGCCTGAAATACACCTTGCCTAGAATTTCGAGTTGGTTAGTAATACGTTACGCAATAGTTGACTGTTACTGGAAGCCATCTTTAAGACGCTTGTTTGGGAATGCTCCTTTTAATTAACCAATAAGAAACAATTTTGATGCAATCATGGCATTTCGTTATTAAAAACTGTTATGGTCGACTGTTGATTGCATTTTACTTTAGTCAAAACGAAGACAATATGGAACAAATGCCAGTTAACCAAGACAATCTCTACTATTGTGTGTTTGGGAGTCCTATAGTTCGAATAAACGGATATGGGAGAGAGGAAGACCTTGTTCGTTCGAACCCTTTACTTTCCCTTTCTATTCACAAAGCCTTTCTGCTAACAAAATCTATTCTAACAGGTTAACTAAAATATTGGAAATTACAATACAATATTATTGAATTCCGCTGAATCCTTTTGCGGAATCTACTTAATAAACGTCAACAGCCTTTGTGCTAATATATAGAACGTGGAATGCAATCGAATGAACAATTGAAGGAACAAATGTTATTTAGCTTGGTTATGTGCCGTTCTATATGAAGTTTCTGTGGCATTACATTGGTATTTAAGGGAAAGGGGGAGTGAAATGATGAATTGCCGATACAAACCGATCTCCGTGGAAACAAATAATTAACCATTTCAAAATGTGATAAACAAAAGCTACTTATATGATAACGTGTAATAACGCATTGGTTGTGCCGCAATGTACACCTCCTGTTAATGAAAAAGTCAATCAGGGATGGAAAAGATGCTTTATTCGTTAATAAAGGATATTTGTACAAAATGATCAGTAATTTGTGTAAACTTGACTGGTTGTTTAGCCTGAAAGTTGTACAGCCTATTTAAAGCGTTACGCGGGACTAAATCCTTGAAACAATTGCGCCGACTTTAAGGTCAGGCTTCATTCGTACTGCTCCCTGTTAGTAATATATTTCCTGTACTGTGGGACACAAAATCCGCAATGCATTGATTTTTTAAATACCATCCATTGTATTTGCACCTGCTATACTGTTTCTCTGCAACCTACATTATCATGGAATCACATGAAATAGAACTGCAGCTCATTACGCGATTCCCTGTTAAGTTTTCAGCTAATATCAAACACTGCACATTACTGACATTGATATTGACTAATTGCCTATCTTCTATCTCTGTAGCAACTGCTGACAGCTGTCGGTGGGATCATTTATCTGAAATCAATGTACTGCAGGAACTTTGGTGCCTATATATATATATATATATATATATATATATATATATATATATATATATATATATAGATATATATATATATATATATATATATATATATATATATATATATATATATATATATATATATATATATATATATATATATATATATATATATATATATCATGGTCAGTGAATTGCTATGTGGATTAATATTCAAGGACCACACGCATTGTGGTGACATTTATAATGCCTTCTAATAGATTGCAAGTAGCCGCCTAAATATGTCAATTGAATTTATCTTGGAACTACATGTAGAATCAGGTGTTTTGAGAACATATAGACGCTGGTGTATATCGGTTTCAGATCTACATAATAAAATACATTTCTAGAATGCAACAGCGGTCATGACATATAATATAGGAATCAGTTGGGACATACAACGCCTGAGTAATGCATACATTTGCTTTTATATGACGCCTTTAACATTGCCACATTCATAACCTGTAACAGACATATATCACTCGGTACCTCTATAAAGCCTGCGTTTGGAGGCTGAGCCGACATCTGATGCAAGGCTGTTTTGTCCGGAACAGTAAAAAAGTTATTTCTGGCTAGATGCCTGCCCGCGCCAGTTCATTCTGCTGTCATGTGTCTATTGTTATCGCGTTTCCGTAATTAAAATAGTAATCAAATGAGTATTGTAAGAGATGCATAATTTTATAGCAATCTGTACAATATTTAAAAAAAAAATCCAGACCCTCCCACGCATGGATACTTGCTTTGCATATCACATACGACCAAACAATTGTATTAATGAATCATGCCTAAGGTAAATACTGTAATACATCATGCATACGGTAAATACTGCAGTACATCATGCCTGCTGTAAATATTGTAATACATTTTGCGTACGGTGAATACTGCAATGCATAATACCTACGGTAAATACTGTAATAAATCATCCCTGCGTGAATACTGTAATACGTTATACATACGGTAAATACTGTAATACATCATGCTTAGGGTAAATACCGTAATACATTAAGCCTGCGATAAATACTGTAAAACATCATGCCTATTGTAAATACTGTGATACATCATACCTACTCTAAACACTGTAATACATCATGCCTACGACAAATACTGTAATACATCATTCCTACGGTATATACTGTAAAACATCATGCCTGCGGTAGATACTGCAATACATAATGCCTGCGGTGAATACTGTAATACATCATGCCTACGGTGATTCCTGTAGCTCATTTTACCTTCGGTAAATACTGAATGACATATTGCCTAGGGCAAATACTGTACTACATCATGCGTACGGTAAATGTTGTTCATCATTTTGCCATTGGTGAATATTGTCATACATAATGCCTGCTGTAAATACTGTAATAAAACATGCCTAGGGTTAAAATTGTAATACATCATGCCCACGGTAAATACCGTAAAACATCATGCCAACTGTTTATACTGTTATACATCATTCCTACGGTAAATACCGTAAAACATCATGCCAACTGTTTATACTGTTATACATCATTCCTATGGTAAATTCCGCAAGGCATCATGCCTACGGTAAATACTGTAAAAATCAACCATGCGGTGAATACTGTAGCGACACTCATTAAATTATGTAGAGACGAAGACACGTTGACTTTAAAATGGATTCTTTATTCTCCGGCTCCACACTTGTAGCCACTAAAAGTACGTAAAACTGAAAAAACACATAGTAGACAAATCAGATATTCAAATTACAACAATGACATAGCATAAAAATTTAGCCATGGGCGATAATACAGTTGACATAATGCTGGTTAGAAATCCGACAGAAATTAAGTCTTACAAAAAAGAATAACATTTGACATACCTCTTTGGCGGGGATACTCCTTTAAAAGGCATAAGAAGTCCAAACTTATGTAAAGTGTAAGAAACAACACCCTTCGGTTTTCACCGCAGGCGCGAACTGTGAAGCCTACCGGTTAGTTTTAAGTTTGCGTTATGATTATATCGAGGCAGGACATTGAGAAGTAACTGATTACATGATGACACAAGTAGTATTAAGATAAATGAAATACTACTGGGCAAAGCACAGTAACAAATACTGTAATACATTATGCCTGAGGTAAGTACTGTAATAAATCATGCCTGTGGTAAATACTGTAATAAATCATGCCTACGCTTAATACTGTGATACATCATCCATGTGGGGATTACTGTAATACATTATGCCTGAGGTAAGTACTGTAATAAATCATGCCTAAGGGTAAATAATATTAATCATCATGCCTTTGGTAAATACTTTAATATATCATGCATTTGGTAAATACTGTATTACATCGTGCTTACGATAAATTTTTTAATATATCATGTCTACCGAAAATACTGTAATAGTTCGTGCCTACGTAAATACTGAAATACATTATGCCTAGGGTAAATACTGTAATACATCATCCCCGCGGTAAATAATGTAATGCACAATGCCTCCAGTAAATACTGTAATAGATCGTGCCTACCGCAAATACTGTAATAGATCGTGCCTACGGTAAATACTGTAACACATCATGCCTATCGTAAATACTGTAATACATCATGCCTACGGTAAATACTGCAATAGATAAGGACAACGACCTGTCTTTGGCCGCTTTGTACAGATGACTAACACAAGCCCTCTTACATGACACACAATCCCTACACCAGCCGCAAGGCATGAATGCATAGTCTTTCAGCAGCGGGGTCGGAAAACTGGGTTAATGAGGAATGACTATATAGAAAATAATATTTTATATAAAGATACCTGAATATACGTCGTGACCAGCATTTTCCACTTGCCTTAACACTTTGCTTCACATTTCTTAGGTCATTGTTAAACGACCAAACAAATGCACAGTTGACGCACGTATGCAATTACCCGTGTCAAATGCTTAAACAACGTCTACGAATACACCATTAACATATTAACTGTTTTCAAATAATTGCATTGGCTTGCTAACATACCTAACCAAAGTGATTCAAACCCCTTCCTGAAATCAATCTGACTGTCATGGACCCCATGAACTACATGTAGACATATTGGGTTATACGCTACCTTTGCTTATACTTTTGAAAATGAAGCGTATATAGGTTCCTTGTGTTCTATTCACATCACCTGTAATGCATATACAGCTACATTGAATTATAATGTGTTAGCTACGGTATATGGGTTTAATGTCACATTTAACATGCCATTAAGTACCTGCAGTAAAACACGACATAATCAGTGTAACGTTCCAGGCCATGGGATCTGCTTATGCTAAAATCTATCACAGTAAATTCGTGTTGCGGAGATTGAGATATTTAATGATTGAGACCGAATGGCATCTAGCAGATGTGGCATCTCACAAGCAATAAACCAACATAACCACACACCTGCAAATACAACACACTCACAGTTGATTGCATGGATTATGGATGAAGCTAACGTGTCATGGTCAGGGGCAACATAGATCCAGATGAGCTGTCACATTGCTAATTATTTTTGCCGACGTTTTAACCGCGTATGATGCAGAACAACTCAATTTTCGGCTGAGTGTTACCTTATTTAGTGCAATAATTGAGGTACGTTGTAAGCGTCCACATATATTTGAAATAAGTTGCTTCCCTGTATATTTTCACCATGACCACGATCGGTGTAGATCTAGCTCGTTCTTCTCAATTTGATCTTGACTTATGCCGACGATTAATGATGATGTGAAATGTGCCGGCATCTCTTTTTTTGATTGCATTTTCGTCATTTTCCGCCTCATCCCATTCAATGCCATATCTACAATCAGACCCTCTTTTTGTCCGCTCCGCCGGACTGTAATTGTAGTTCCAGTTGATCGACCTTGGTATGAGCGCATCAGTTAATGACAAGTGCGGTTTTAGGTCATTCACTCATTGTCTCATTAGACAGGTCCTTAGCGAATATATAGCCAAATGTTTTAAAGATGGGGACTGCTGTACGTTATGATGTATAATGCATTAATGACAAGCGAGTTTAGCGAATGAAAATTAGATGATAGCTCTTATCGACTATCAATCAGTCTGTTAAATTCACAGATGTTGTTATATCGGTGTACACACGCTGATGTCCCTCGGTAGTTTACGTGCGTTTTAAGTGCACGCTTGCACTGACCCTATTGAATATGCTAATTGATCAGACAGTGCAAACAACATATTGCACATCAGCCTCAGCCAGAATTGGCGTTAATTATTGTTTGAATCTTCCCGCAATGTTTGCGCTTGAAAAGAGCTGACCATCAGCGTTTATCGCCAATGTTTGAGCTACAATATACAAATGAGAGAAGAAGATCGTCCGAAATTCAACTGAAATGTGATTAGCCTTGGTAACTGACCCAATGAAATTATGTTACCTACGTTGCTTGCTTATGTATTTGATATATCTATATCTTTCACATTGAGTAAATGAACAACAGTTAACTTTGTGCTATATAAATGACGATAAGTAATATTATTGTACTGTGTAGCTGCATGCGCATTCTTACATTTGTTTTCTTGAATGGTAACTGACGCTTGTATATGCTGAGCAAACCTTTGACGGTCAGGTCCTCATAACTAAATCTAACACAAACTTCTGGAAATGGCATAGCATAAAAGCCACTGAATATTGGACTGGTTATTAATTGTTATCACTAGAAACATCATATATTTAATCCAAACATGTACACATGTCGTGTCGTGGTTCATATATATATAACAAGTTTAAGCATTAAATTAAAACAGGTAGTAAAGTCTTAACGACGGTTGAATGAACACAGCTGACCGAACGCGTGCAGTGAATCGCATCTTGCGTAGATTAGTTGTTACAGCCTTTATGCCCTCATGAGGCCAAATAAATTATACGCTTCTTTGAATATTTGGAAAAAGAAGTGCATATAAATATACACGAGCCATAATTCAACTTTTATCGCACCAATCTGTCAACCTCGACCTCAAATTTTGCAACATGAAGCATTCACCTGGCTGATGCTTCCCCCTCGTGATCTCTTCCCGATTGTGTCATATAGTGCTTATCAGATGAACCACGCTGTAGATTCGTGACGTATAGCGCTTTGAACTACGGCTTCACTTGGAGCAGGATAGGAGGCAGGGACACGCGTTTTGTCAGGCGCTTAGATATTCATGGAATCGTTCCAATTATATTGCAGTCTTGTCCGAAGGTTGGTCAATTAATCCTCCTTAACGACTGCACTGGAGCTTCCCTTTAATGTAGCGTTCATCAGAGGAAACAAGACTAATATGAAGTCTTCTCGAGGTATGCGTAGCAATGTTCGGATAGTGTTAATGTCCTGTCAATTTACATGTTATGACGTTATGCGTTTGCCCTCCATGTCGGTTCATGGTATAAATATAAATGTCCTGGAAGTAATGACGCATGTAATGACGTTTTCACATTGCGCTTGCCCTCCATGTCGGTTCTATTGTATCAATCTCTGGAGCATTCAGGTGCAATTTAAGGCTATCTGGGCGTATAGATCACCGCACAGATAGTGTTTAGGTTTGGGTAATTGTAATTGCAATACGATGAACGTACGCCAGTGGGAACAACACGAATATATCATGACGGTGATAGATGAGGAAGATTGCGATTGCTTTCGTGTTAGCTTCCACTTGGTCAAAACCTGTCACCCAGTAAAGAATGAGAAATACACGGCACTAAGACGAACATCTAGCAAGTCGAAGAATTTTGAAACATAATCTTTCGAGTCACGGGAAGCGATGACTCAGAGGATCAGGTTGAATGGCGGGCCGATTTCTGAAAGGGGATGCACCTGATTCTATAGGTCAATGGTAGCGAGCTGAACCTCGAGCGAAGGTGCATTCAGGGGTGCTAAGTGTCTTGTTTGATAGAATGCGCAACCAAGTTAGAGGCTACTATTAAATAACAGCACCTTGCGTCAGCGAAATGAAATAAAAGACATAATTAGTGCTTGACCGATGGTCCATTTCATTCCACATGTTAGCGTTAGTATTGGAATAAGCAGCCAGAGCATGCTTGACTGTTAGTGCTCGAAGAGAGACACTTTGAAAGAGATGGCAGCGATATTGAGTGTCACGAGAATTACTCATTTATTATGAAGTGCGTGACCATTTTCAATGTAAACATCACCTAAGCTCTTAAGCATGTATACATAAACGTATGGATGCAGATATTAACGTATGTATGTGTGTATGTATGTATGTATGTATGTATGTATGTATGTGTGTATGTATGTATGTATGTATGTATGTATGTATGTATGTATGTATGTATGTATGTATGTATGTATGTATGTATGTATGTATGTATGTATGTATGTATGTATGTATGTCTGTATGTATGTATGTATGTATGTATGTATGTATGTATGTATGTATGTATGTATGTATGTATGTGTCTGTATGTGTGTATGTATGTATGTATGCATGTATGAATGTATATATGTATTTGTGAATGTATTTATGTATGTATTTATATGCATGTATGTATGTATGCATGTACGTATGTAATATTTGAAATATTTGAATGTTTGTATATATGTATGTGTGAATGTACGTATGCATTTAAGTATCGGTTCATGCATGTATGAATATATGTATGTTTGTATCTATGTATATTTGGATGTGTGAATGTATGTATATATGACCGAGTTAAATAATTAGCGGTGTTAGTTTGTGGAACATAACTCAAGCGACCCGGTTTATTGTGCATAAATACTTAAAAAGAAAGCCTGTCATTCGCAAGCAAATATGGAACTTGTGTAAACTTATTTATAAGATTTGTGTTACATAGCCAATGGGGGGGAGATGATCATCGGCTTATTGCAATTAGGCTTCCTGCCACTCGCTTATCATGCATGTATACCAATAACTGTAGAAAGGTCCATTTAGAACCTATCGTTAGGTAATAGACTGTGAGAAACTTACAGCACGGCAGTACTTATTAGGGTGACTTGGAGGCTGAGTTGTTTCACTTTTGATGAATGATTTGTTCTTCATCCCGGCCACTACTCTTCTTTGCTATTAAATGGTACTCAAGATAGTAATGCTTCACTAGCATATTTTGGCATTTCAAATTTTGAAGAATAATATTTTGACTATCAAACAAAGCTTCATTGCAAATTGGACATCAAACACGGAAAGTAACAAACATGCTTTTTTGGAACACTTATTTCCACATAAGAGAATATTTGGAGATTCGCCTTCGTACAAAACACACGCAAAAATAAATATATGATTAAATATGATAGAGATGACAGCTTAATGATTCAATAAGGTTCCTATATCATGCAATCTATTGGTACCCGAATCTCAAATACTGAACCACATTTTGCCAACATCAAATGTGAAACATGGTTTGGTCGTCTCTCCAAAGCCCCAACCACTAACATACCAATGTTGAGCTACATACCCGACAACCAGGCCAGGCTGAATCATACATCAATAAACATATCAATGTCATTTTCTTTTTAAAAAAGCACATAACCGGCTAGATCATAACGCAGTCAATGTCAGGTTGAAAAAAAAACATTATTACCAACGGGTATTGCATTGTCGCTGTAACAGGGTGCTGGATTTCAAATAAATGAAATTTCCTTATTAGACAGGATTGAAGGCGATTGCCAATTTTGGCAAGTCACTAAATTTATGAAACATTAAGTATGCCCTCAAATTATAACGTTGTCAAAATCGGTAGTGGGTACTGATGGTGACAGCCGATGTCTCATCTTCCTCAAATATTTATGCACATAGTGCGTTTGCGTTGCAGAATGGTCGGCTGCATAATTCGATACCTTCGGCTGCATGTTTTCATGTTTTATTTGGTCGAACCCAACCGTTTTGCGTTTAGCAAAAAAATGAAGCTGTATTTTTCAATGAACCAATCATCGTAACGAGCTCACATATGGTACAATGTATCGACCTAAGTAAATCTTGAAGTTGTGTTTGTCATCCCTCTCAAGAACAATGTTCTGCTCGGGATTGCCATCTTGTAGAAACCAAATAATGAACCTCGTTTTGTAAAATAACCACTTTACCTTCATATCGTAGCAGAATAATGTGTGCTGCCATCCGTTATTGCTATTATACATGTCCAATAAATAGAATACATGAACACCGACACAACATTTACCATTTCATTATATAAGATTTGGAGGCTATAGAATATGAAGTTGTTTCGAAATGCCGTGGCTTATTAGGCGTCGTCGATTCATAAAGCGCTATATCGTTGATCATTGAACGCTACATTGCTCTTAATAATATTAATAATAATAATAATAATTTTATTGCTTGCAACATTAACAAGTACATACATATAAATTGTGTCATATATAAGGCAAGCTACCAAAAGGATGTAGACATCTAATGATGTATGAATCCTTACAATCAATAAAGCGTGTAAGTGCAGCACAGTGAAACATATTGACATAGTAGTACCTGTAAACACTCCATATCTAACAATGGCAATAACAAAGATTGATATTGCGTGTGCCAAATATCATTAAACATTTGGTCTTGTTAATTCAACAGCGAAGTAATAGAATCTTGGGAATACTATTACAATTTTTCAACAATCTGTTTTCTTAAAATTATTTTCAAAGCATAATACGACATATATGGTTTAATTATATAGCAGATACCATTTCACAATTTCACGCCTTGATACATAATACTATTAATAGCTATTTGCGATTTACATTTGGGTACATATAGTAGGAATCGTTGCCTAGTCATAACATTGTAGGTATCAGGCTTTCTTTTAAACATTATGTACAATTGTTTTGGCAAAATACCTGAATTATACTTGAACGTCAATAAGAGTACATAATATTCATACACATTAGATAGTAGCATAATATTTAGCATCTTAAAAATTGAGCTAGAACTGGTACGTCTAGGAGACCCTGTCATTATTCTGCAGCATAATTTTTGCAACTTTAAAACGGAGTCGGTATATTTCTTGGCAGCATTTCCCCATACTTCAATACAATAAGAAATGTACGGATAGATCAATAAATAATATATTGTTTCTAACGTTGACAACTTAAACACTTTTCTTGCTTTACATAAGATTCCTACATGTTAAGCAATTTTCAATTTTACATGGTTGATATGTTGTGACCAATTTAATTTTTTATCAAGACGTACTCCAGTGAAAGTAGTACAGTTTTTACTCGTTAATATCTGGTTGTTTATATACAGCGTTTTACTTGGGGTGATAATATGCCGACCAGGTTTGAAAATAACATAATGTGACTTTTGTACATTCAAAGATAGTTTGTTCGTGTTGAGCCACGTTACAAGTTTATCAAGCTCTTGATTCATTTTTCGAATCATGTTATCAATATCGTTACCTACAATAAACATATTAGTATCATCAGCAAAAAAAATCGGAACTAAAACAGTTGAGATGTGCACAATGTCATTAATATATAGTAAAAACAGTATGGGCCCTAAAATGGATCCTTGAGGGACACCACATTTAATACTGCTACATTCCGATTGAGTTTCACCATACGACACATACTGAGTCCTATCTGTCAGATAACTTTCAAACCATTCAAGTGCAATACCTCAAACACCATAACAGTAGAGTTGTCTCATCAAAATATCGTAATTAATGGTATCGAACGCTTTGCTGAAATCTAAAAATACTCCAAGTAAACATTTATCATCTTCATATGCATCAATAATCTTATTCACTAAATATGTTATAGCCATGTTTGCACCATGGTTTTCTCTAAACCCAAACTGACATTCGTACAAAATATTCTGCTTATTAACAAAATCAATAAGTCTGTTATACATTAATCGTTCCATAATCTTCGATATGACTGGCAGTACAGACAGAGGTCGATAGTTCTTAATACATGAATCATCCCCACTCTTGAAAATTGGCACAACTCTAGCTAACTTAAGTTCCTTGGGAACAACTCCATGATTAAACGAAAGGTTTAAAATATGCACTAATGGTGTCAAGAAAGCACCAAATGTCGATTTAATAACCTTTGTGGGTAAGTCATCCCACCCAGGGCTGGTGTTTTTTAACGACAGAATAATGCTACTGACTTCATTTTCACTTGTATCATTGAGCACAATTGAATTAATACATGGGTCAATATTTGTAGCAGGAATATTTTTAGACAAGCGTGGTCCAAGGTTAACAAAAAAGTTATTAAAATTGTTTGAAATTATATTCTTATTTGATATTAGGTCTCCATTAATATTAAATAGTTCGGGACACCTAGCGACCTTCTTCTTGTTTGTAACTTCCTTAATCAATGTCCATGATTTCCTCAAGTTGTTTTTATATGCTTTATAATACATTTTATTGCTTAAAGTGGGACACTTTAAACTTTTAATATACATTTTATTTTTTACTCGTTTATTTTTTACTCGTCTTAATTCACATTGCCTGGAGTTACTTTCGGAGATTCTTATATTGCTTATCCGGAAGTCCTGTGCTTCACAACATTCAACACTTTGGTGATTTATCATCACTCAATATATAACATATAACATGCTAGTGCTGGTGTGTGATAAAACTTCATACCTGTCATTGTTTCCTCTGATGACTGCTACATTGATGGGAAGCTCCAGTGCAGTCGTAAAGGAGGAGGCTACCCTGCTGTTAATATTAAAAGCGACGTCTTCCTACTTATCATACTACATGGTAATGTTGATAACCCCCTAAGGGGCCTTTTTGTTGTGTGCTCATTAATATTCCAAATATGCATAGTGCAAAGTTGCCGGATTAGTTATTGGTATTAACATGTATGGGCTGAATAATGAAATACTTTAGATCACGAAGACTATGCAGGGTTCTAAGTAAACGCTGGTGTCGCATTTGAAGTGTGATTAAATAAAACCAATTACCGGTAATCTAAATTATAACATTGGTAGATGATCCCACATCTATAAAGAAATTGGGTACATATTAACCGCCCCCCCCCTAAACAAATATAACCCCCCACACTTCTAACTTACCAATTGATGCGACCGCAATCAGAACGACATTACCAGGGCTTAAGCATAGTTGTTGGTTACAAATCTCCAACAGCAGCGTTTGTCAAACTGGGGATTGTCGGAAGCACCCATTGCTGTAGCCCGTCGCGACATCTCACGGTCAACGGACGTCTCGCAAAGGAGAAGGCTTAGTTACTAGTAATCAGCTTCTTAGTATAGCTTCAACGAATAAGCTTATCGTGACTCCATCAAGTACACATTTACACATTTGTTTTCTGTGCACGTGTGTGTTTGTGTATGTTTGTGCGTGTCCGTGTGCGTGTGTGTTTGTGGTGGCACAAAATATGTATATTCTATGTAATAATTATATAGGAACTTTATTGGTGAATTGAAAGACAATTGACCTTGGGTATATAACATAACATTTTTTCATACCCAGCAATTCCCTGATATGGGAATCTATGAGTTGCGTAGATAGCCTTGCCCTTAACACGTAGCGGTGAAGTGATACTTCGTCGATGCTAGAGACACGTTTTTGACATTCTGCTAAACGATTTCTTTATCATTTATCAAACGATTCTCTTCGATTATCATATCTGAATCTGACAACTACCAAACGGCTTAAATTTATTGCGCAATCCAATGTAAAGCGGCGTTTAAGTGTCCGATTGTAATATTGATTAACATGGCCACATTAACTGCAGCTGCCTATGTAAACCAATAAGGGGAGAACAGTTCACTTCTCATGACGTCATATGAAAGAAATAGTGGCATATAGGGGCTGGTTTTGACCGATACATCGTTACTTCTGGAGCAGTAGTACCAACGATGCATTGCAAGGTAAATTAACGTCTAATTGCCTACTAGTGGCAGTGAGATTGCACTTTATCTTATTAAGAACCCAATTTACTCGAGACATTATTTCGAATAATAAACGATATATTTTAATGTGACACCAAAAAAACAGCATACACGTGTTCTACATCAATCAGGAAACCACTTAGTTGCCGTACGCCTATTTTGTTTTAAGCATACATACATACATACATACATACATACATACATACATACATACATACATACATACATACATACATACATACATAGACAGACATACATACATACATACATACATACATACATACATACATACATACATACATACATACATACATACATACATACATACATACATACATACATACATACATACAGACAGATAGACAGACAGACATACATACATACATACATACATACATACATACATACATACATACATACATACATACATACATACATACATACATACATACATACATACATACATACATACATACATACATACATACATACATACATACATACATACATACATACACATACATACATACATACATACATACATACATACATACATACATACATACATACATATATAGTTACATATATATTTACATATATATATATATATATATATATATATATATATATATATCTTTATATATACATAAAAAGTTTATCTACATATGATATATATGTATAAATATATATATATATATATTTATATTTGTATATATATATATATATATGTATATATATATATTATATGTATATGTATATATATATATATAAGTACATTTCCGTACAAATATATATATCCATGTATATATATATATATATATATATATATATCTATATATATATATATATATATATATATATATATATATATCTTTATACATATATATATATATATATATTCATATATATATGCGTGTACATGCATATGTATATATATACATATATCTATATATTTATATGTATATATGTGTATGTATATATATATGTATATATAATTGACATCTATTTATATAAATAAAAGTTTATCTACATATGCATATATATATATATATATATATATATATATATATATATATATATATATATATATATATATATATATATATATATATATATATATATCCATAAGTATAAATGTTCATATCTATGTATGTATATGTATATATGTATTTTAATTATATATACATATATATATATTTATATATATATGTACGTATGTATAAGCGTATACATGCATATGTATATATAAAAAAAATATATATATATATAAATATGTATATGTATATATATATATATGTATATTTATATATATATATATATATATTTATATGTATATATGTATATGTATATATGAGTATATATAATTTACATAACGACAGTATTATTCATTTAACACCCACATACCGGGAAGAGATTGCAGAAACCACTTCCGATAAAATTGATTGCAGATGATTACACCTGGCAGAAAATGTAGAAACACTCCGAAGATTATAAGTTGTCCTATATTGACAGGATCTGACCTCCTCTCCGCATTAATTAGTGTATGGTGTTCATCTAGAGACGTATATGAAGCACAATAAGCCGACGATCTCATCATTGTGATCTCAGATGGTCCTTCCCTCAGCCTGAGTGCGTGGTAGCTCGACAAACGCTCTAGTTTTAAATAGCATAAGAAACGCAGACACCATTAATAATTTTCGGTTTCAACCATGACGAATGCTGATTGGGTAATGTCTTTGTATTTTCGAAATGTGATTTGAAAAAGTTATATCATATTGCAACGAAACTGCTGACTGTAGTGTTATTGAACGAAGAGAACATATCCACCATTCAAAAAGAGGAAAAGCCACTGCAAGCAGGCAAGTTGTCATCTTACCTTACAAGCCTTGTGCTATGGTACGTGATTAATAGCCAAGACGTTATATTAGTCGTTGCGTACAGTTCTTTTGAATTGCTAGCCTAGTCAATTCAATTCATTTAAACCACAGAGACTACTGCCAATGGTTTCTTCCAAGTGATTCATTTAATCAATATTACATACCACTGGCTCTGTAATTGGTTGGTTCATCCTTTAATGATTAAAATTGTTCCTGGTGAAATGAAACCAGAGGGCAATTAAGACAAACGTTCATGATATCTTGACGAATACAATGGGGTGGGAAAAAGTGGTGGGAGTGATACTGAAATATCTATAGACCATTTAGAATCCAGCAAATACTCGACGCACCGAAAATATACAACATTAACTCAAATTAGTACTCCTATATTGAAAGGAAAGGCATTGGAATTAGTGAAGTAATGTTTGAGCCCCAGTGGTGATTTTGTGTGTGCGACGTGGGGCACGGCGTGATCGGGGTTCATATGTCAATGGTAATGCAGATATGTCCGCCATATATAAGTACTACTTGCGCTTTACTCTGAGATACTTGCTGAACAGCTTGAATGTGTGAGTTATTATCAAAGGTTAAACGGATTGCGTTAGATACCAGTCATGCAGCTAGCTGGAAAGATTAATTCAGGCATTCATTGCCTCGTCTTATGCATCATGCATTAAGTGACATCACTTGGCCGGCTTCTCAGAGACACACAGATCCTAGGTAATGCGATTTAATACCTAGCTTTAAAGTACACAACGAGTCCTCTCGGAATTAAAGGGACCGCGGACCAAAGCATGAGCTAAATCGACTTTGTCACGGCGATATTATTAATTTGTTGAAGGGATAATTGCTGATCTGTTTATTATCGGCGTGAAATATGACCTTTATGCGTTAAGAACACTACATATAACGATAGTTACAGGGTAACAATTTATTGTCTGACATTTTCGTTCAAGTTTGTATAATAATCTCTACATGGTGTATATCATAAATGAATGGCCCAGTGAACGTACCTGGCATGATATTTTGTTTTGTGATTATTCTGAGAGGCTTGCCACATGATGATCAGACTGCCCGTATACGATCGCATACTCTTGCTTGCTATCAGGTTGGCTTTGCGCAGGATCATTTGAACCATGCAATATATACATTATGTTGTGTTTTAAATGATTCCAGTAAAATAATCCAAAAATGAATCCATAGTTTTAAAATTCATCAACAGCCTAATACTTATTCGCATGCAGTCGAATCAATTAAATCCGCGTTTGTTAATATCATAGCTAGTATAACTTCTCCAGTATAACGTTCAATGTTTTATTCATCACCAAGAATCAAGTAGGCGCTCACAAAAGTAGAAACATCCGACACTTTAAACGTCGCCACGAGTCGGAAGTTTGACTAAAGCGTCTCATATCGTAACCATCTCTATCCTGCCGGTGGGTATCAAGTATATAACAAGACAATGTCAATCTTGCGTCTTCATTCGGCTAAATCGTTATGAGCAGGCGTCTCTAAATCGTTATGAGCTGGCGTCACTAAATCGTTATGAGCAGGCGTCACTAAATCGTTATGAGCAGGCGTCTCTAAATCGTTATGAGCAGGCGTCTCTAAATCGTTATGAGCAGGCGTCACTAAATCGTTATGAGCAGGCGTCACTAAATCGTTATGAGCAGGCGTCACTAAATCGTTATGAGCAGGCGTCACTAAATCGTTATGAGCAGGCGTCACTAAATCGTTATGAGCAGGCGTCACTAAATCGTTATGAGCAGGCGTCTCTAAATCGTTATGAGCAGGCGTCACTAAATCGTTATGAGCAGGCGTCACTAAATCGTTATGAGCAGGCGTCACTAAATCGTTATGAGCAGGCGTCTCTAAATCGTTATGAGCAGGCGTCACTAAATCGTTATGAGCAGGCGTCACTAAATCGTTATGAGCAGGCGTCACTAAATCGTTATGAGCTGGCGTCACTAAATCGTTTTGAGCAGGCGTCAGTAAATCGTAATGAGCAGGCGTCACTATATCGTTATGAGCAGGCGTCTCTACATCGTTATGAGCAGGCGTCACTAAATCGTTATGAGCAGGCGTCTATAAATCGTTATGAGCAGGCATCTCTAAATCGTTATGAGCAGGCGTCACTAAATCGTTATGAGCAGGCGTCTCTAAATTGTTATGAGCAGGCGTCACTAAATCGTTATGAGCAGGCGTCACTAAATCGTTATGAGCAGGCGTCACTAAATCGTTATGAGCAGGCGTCACTAAATCGTTATGAGCAGGCTTCTCTAAATCGTTATGAGCAGGCGTCACTAAATCGTTATGAGCAGGCGTCACTAAATCGTTATGAGCAGGCGTCACTAAATCGTTATGAGCAGGCGTCTCTAAATCGTTATGAGCTGGCGTCACTAAATCGTTATGAGCAGGCGTCTCTAAATCGTTATGAGCAGGCTTCTCTAAATCGTTATGAGCAGGCGTCACTAAATCGTTATGAGCAGGCTTCTCTAAATCGTTATGAGCAGGCGTCACTAAATCGTTATGAGCAGGCGTCTCTAAATCGTTATGAGCAGGCGTCTCTAAATCGTTATGAGCAGGCGTCTCTAAATCGTTATGAGCAGGCGTCACTAAATCGTTATGAGCAGGCGTCACTAAATCGTTATGAGCAGGCGTCTCTAAATCGTTATGAGCAGGCGTCTCTATATCGTTATGAGCAGGCGTCACTAAATCGTTATGAGCAGGCGTCACTAAATCGTTATGAGCAGGCGTCACTAAATCGTTATGAGCAGGCGTCACTAAATCGTTATGAGCAGGCGTCACTAAATCGTTATGAGCAGGCGTCACTAAATCGTTTTGAGCAGGCGTCTCTAAATCGTTATGAGCAGGCTTCTCTCAAAATCGTTATGAGCAGGCGTCACTAAATCGTTATGAGCAGGCGTCACTAAATCGTTATGAGCAGGCGTCACTAAAAATCGTTATGAGCAGGCGTCTCTAAATCGTTATGAGCAGGCGTCACTAAATCGTTATGAGCAGGCGTCTCTAAATCGTTATGAGCAGGCTTCGTTATGAGCAGGCGTCACTAAATCGTTATGAGCAGGCGTCACTAAATCGTTATGAGCAGGCGTCACTACTAAATCGTTATGAGCAGGCGTCACTAAATCGTTATGAGCAGGCGTCACTAAATCGTTATGAGCAGGCGTCACTAAATCGTTATGAGCAGGCGTCACTAAATCGTTATGAGCAGGCGTCACTAAATCGTTATGAGCAGGCGTCACTAAATCGTTATGAGCAGGCGTCACTAAATCGTCAGGCGTCTAAATCGTTATGAGCAGGCGTCACTAAATCGTTATGAGCAGGCGTCTCTAAATCTAAGCAGGCGTCACTAAATCGTTATGAGCAGGCGTCAAATCGTTATGAGCAGGCGTCACTAAATCGTTATGAGCAGGCGTCACTAAATCGTTATGAGCAGGCGTCACTAAAATCGTTATGAGCAGGCGTCTCTAAATCGTTATGAGCAGGCGTCTCTAAATCGTTATGAGCAGGCGTCTCTAAATCGTTATGAGCAGGCGTCTCTAAAATCGTTATGAGCAGGCGTCTCTAAATCGTTATGAGCAGGCGTCACTAAATCGTTATGAGCAGGCGTCTCTAAATCGTTATGAGCAGGCGTCTCTAAATCGTTATGGCGCAGTTATGAGCAGGCGTCTCTAAATCGTTATGAGCTGGCGTCACTAAATCGTTATGAGCAGGCGTCACTAAATCGTTATGAGCAGGCGTCACTAAATCGTTATGAGCAGGCGTCACTAAATCGTTATGAGCAGGCGTCACTAAATCGTTATGAGCAGGCGTCACTAAATCGTTATGAGCTATGGCGTCACTAAATCGTTATGAGCTGGCGTCACTAAAAATCGTTATGAGCAGGCGTCACTAAATCGTTATGAGCTGGCGTCACTAAATCGTTATGAGCGTCACTAAATCGGCGTCCACTAAATCGTTATGAGCAGTTATTAGCAGGCGCCACTAAATCGTTATGAGCAGGCGTCACTAAATCGTTATGAGCAGGCGCCACTAAATCGTTATGAGCTGGCTTCACTAAATCATTATGAGCAGGCGTCACTAAATCGTTATGAGCAGGCGTCTCTAAATCGTTATGAGCAGGCGTGTCTAAATCGTTATGATCTGGCGTCACTAAATCGTTATGAGCAGGCGCCACTAAATCGTTCTGAGCAGGCGTCTCTAAATCGTTATGAGCAGGCGTCACTAAATCGTTATGATCTGGCGTCACTAAATCGTTATGATCTGGCGTCACTAAATCGTTATTGTCGATTCAATTAATATATGCTCACGGCATCGTCCTGGCGCCATGAAAAGGTACCAATATAATACAGGGGCTTAGCCCGCTGCAGTTGGACTGTAAGTCAGTTGATTTATATAGGGACGGTGACCGCACTACACCGTTATTAGCTCAAGTGTACTTGAACTTCCTCGAGCGAAGTCAGGATATTACTATCAGCACTCTCACTAGATGTTGAACCATATCGAGATTAGGTCTTCTAGCTCGCCTGAACAAATGATAATGATCATTTTAATATTTCGAAAAATTTAAAAAAAGACCCCGTCTTCATCATGATTTGGCACTACTCGGCCGTTAGTTTAATCTTGTAGAAAAAAATACCATTATATCTTTCTCATATATTTGGCCTTTAAGCATTACAACACCCGTTGACTATTGTCTCAGAAGATGGGTCACGCTAGAGGTCCTCGAATATCCATGACGGACTGGATGCTACCAAGAAGTGATGGTAAGAAAATCGGCACTGTATCATATACCTATAAAGCCGGGGACTTAGGAAAATAATACCAAAGGGATAGCTGCAGACAGAGCCGTGATTGGTGCAGCCAAGGAAACATCAGCTTCTCTAAGGCTACATATTCCCTATCCTTAATACTCTGTGTGTAGCTTTGGTGTAATTTAAATCAGAAATATTGACATTTTCATCCCGAATCTTTCCCAGTCGGTTCTTACAACTAATCAGGGGGCATTAAGACAAGTTTTTGAATGTAATGCTCATTAAGCTGTATGATACACCTCTACCAACTACGCTCCTGTCATCTATCTATGTTATCACTTGTTCTTTGAAATTCGCCACCTTCAGTTTTCCAACATTGCCTATACATCATAATATGCATTTAATCAGCATAATCATTAGCAAACTCCTCGTGAATATAAACCATTCTTTTCGTTTTATTTTGCAAAGTATAACTGTAATAGTTCCAAAATAATAACCGCTGTTACGAATGAGCACTTACAGAGGAATACCTGGCTTGCTATTAGGCGAACGAGCCGCTTTGGATATTGTCTCCCTACGATCCATAAGAAAACACCATATACAAACAATATACTCAAAACAATCAATTACTTTTTGTACCAATTGTGGAGTTTTTTGAGTGTCGTTTATCGGGTTTATTTGAACCGAATCAATACTTACCCAACCGATCCCTCTCTGACAATGATATTGTGAAGGCCATGTCATGATGACTTGCATCGTGCATAATTAGACCTGTATAATAAGTAAACTTAATGTGTTGTACAAAGTCACAAAAGTCTTACCTCGTCGGCTTAACAGTTGTGTAATACCAAACATCACTACATTGGCCAGGCAATTATGACCTCCTGAGTGACAATCCTTTGAACATCATTTATAACACAGCAACCGAAAGCGAGTATGATACCGGAGCAAAATACAGGAATATACCGAGAAAGCTACCTGCCTATAAACACCGTCAGGTGTGGGTGTATGACCGCTTTTGCACCTGTCCGACAAACACCGGTTATTATCTAACCATTAGATCTATGTCATGAGTTGCTGTCAGCAGCAGAGTAACTGCTTTATTAATGACGTAGTACGGGCGATAAAAGGGGTAGAACAAACATCACGCCGATCATTACTTCCGTATGAACAACTTACAATTTGCTGGTAAGGGCAATGCATAGTAAGTTCGGTTGCTTACCATGCGTTTGTGGATTCATTAGGCCGTAAAAACCGACTTAAAGTTGAATAATGATGCCTCTTTTCTCGCAATGTGCTGCTTGTAGTGCTTGTGTTATGAGCAGGCGTCACTAAATCGTTATGAGCAGGCGTCACTAAATCGTTATGAGCAGGCGTCACTAAATCGTTATGAGCAGGCGTCACTAAATCGTTATGAGCAGGCGTCACTAAATCGTTATGAGCAGGCGTCAGGCGTCACTAAATCGTTATGAGCAGGCGTCACTAAATCGTTATGAGAGCAGGCGTCACTAAATCGTTATGAGCAGGCGTCACTAAATCGTTATGAGCAGGCGTCAAATCGTTATGAGCAGGCGTCACTAAATCGTTATGAGCAGGCGTCACTAAATCGTTATGAGCAGGCGTCACTAAATCGTTATGAGCAGGCGTCACTAAATCGTTATGAGCAGGCGTCACTAAATCGTTATGAGCAGGCGTCACTAAATCGTTATGAGCAGGCGTCACTAAATCGTTATGAGCAGGCGTCACTAAATCGTTATGAGCAGGCGTCACTAAAATCGTTATGAGCAGGCGTCACTAAATCGTTATGAGCAGGCGTCACTAAATCGTTATGAGCAGGCGTCACTAAATCGTTATGAGCAGGCGTCACTAAATCGTTAAATCGTTATGAGCAGGCGTCTCTAAATCGTTATGAGCAGGCGTCACTAAATCGTTATGAGCAGGCGTCACTAAATCGTTATGAGCAGGCGTCACTAAATCGTTATGAGCAGGCGTCACTAAATCGTTATGAGCAGGCGTCACTAAATCGTTATGAGCAGGCGTCACTAAATCGTTATGAGCAGGCGTCACTAAATCGTTATGAGCAGGCGTTATGTTATGAGCAGGCGTCACTAAATCGTTATGAGCAGGCGTCTCTAAATCGTTATGAGCAGGCGTCACTAAATCGTTATGAGCGGCGTCACTAAATCGTTATGAGCAGGCGTCTCTAAATCGTTATGAGCGGCGTCACTAAATCGTTATGAGCAGGGTCACTAAATCGTTATGAGCAGGGCGTCTAAAAATCGTTATGAGCAGGCGTCACTAAATCGTTATGAGCAGGCGTCGTTATGAGCAGGCGGCGTCACTAAATCGTTATGAGCAGGCGTCTAAAATCGTTATGAGCAGGCGTCTCTAAATCGTTATGAGCAGGCGTCTCTAAATCGTTATGAGCAGGCGTCTCTAAATCGTTATGAGCAGGCGTCTCTAAATCGTTATGAGCAGGCGTCGTCTCTAAATCGTTATGAGCAGGCGTCTCTAAATCGTTATGAGCAGGCGTCACTAAATCGTTATGAGCAGGCGTTATGAGCAGGCGTCACTAATCGTTATCGTTAAATGAGAGCAGGCGTCACTAAATCGTTATGAGCAGGCGTCACTAAATCGTTATGAGCGGGCGTCACTAAATCGTTATGAGCAGGCGTCGTTATGAGCTGGCGTCACTAAATCGTTATGAGCAGGCGTCACTAAATCGTTATGAGCAGGCGTCACTAAATCGTTATGAGCAGGCGTCACTAAATCGTTATGAGCTGGCGTCACTAAATCGTTATGAGCAGGCGTCACTAAATCGTTATGAGCAGGCGTAAATCGTTATGAGCAGGCGTGTCTAAATCGTTATGATCTGGCGTCACTAAATCGTTATGAGCAGGCGCCACTAAATCGTTCTGAGCAGGCGTCTCTAAATCGTTATGAGCAGGCGTCACTAAATCGTTATGATCTGGCGTCACTAAATCGTTATGATCTGGCGTCACTAAATCGTTATTGTCGATTCAATTAATATATGCTCACGGCATCGTCCTGGCGCCATGAAAAGGTACCAATATAATACAGGGGCTTAGCCCGCTGCAGTTGGACTGTAAGTCAGTTGATTTATATAGGGACGGTGACCGCACTACACCGTTATTAGCTCAAGTGTACTTGAACTTCCTCGAGCGAAGTCAGGATATTATTATCAGCACTCTCACTAGATGTTGAACCATATCGAGATTAGGTCTTCTAGCTCGCCTGAACAAATGATAATGATCATTTTAATATTTCGAAAAATTTAAAAAAAGACCCCGTCTTCATCATGATTTGGCACTACTCGGCCGTTAGTTTAATCTTGTAGAAAAAAAATACCATTATATCTTTCTCATATATTTGGCCTTTAAGCATTACAACACCCGTTGACTATTGTCTCAGAAGATGGGTCACGCTAGAGGTCCTCGAATATCCATGACGGACTGGATGCTACCAAGAAGTGATGGTAAGAAAATCGGCACTGTATCATATACCTATAAAGCCGGGGACTTAGGAAAATAATACCAAAGGGATAGCTGCAGACAGAGCCGTGATTGGTGCAGCCAAGGAAACATCAGCTTCTCTAAGGCTACATATTCCCTATCCTTAATACTCTGTGTGTAGCTTTGGTGTAATTTAAATCAGAAATATTGACATTTTCATCCCGAATCTTTCCCAGTCGGTTCTTACAACTAATCAGGGGGCATTAAGACAAGTTTTTGAATGTAATGCTCATTAAGCTGTATGATACACCTCTACCAACTACGCTCCTGTCATCTATCTATGTTATCACTTGTTCTTTGAAATTCGCCACCTTCAGTTTTCCAACATTGCCTATACATCATAATATGCATTTAATCAGCATAATCATTAGCAAACTCCTCGTGAATATAAACCATTCTTTTCGTTTTATTTTGCAAAGTATAACTGTAATAGTTCCAAAATAATAACCGCTGTTACGAATGAGCACTTACAGAGGAATACCTGGCTTGCTATTAGGCGAACGAGCCGCTTTGGATATTGTCTCCCTACGATCCATAAGAAAACACCATATACAACAATATACTCAAAACAATCAATTACTTTTTGTACCAATTGTGGAGTTTTTTGAGTGTCGTTTATCGGGTTTATTTGAACCGAATCAATACTTACCCAACCGATCCCTCTCTGACAATGATATTGTGAAGGCCATGTCATGATGACTTGCATCGTGCATAATTAGACCTGTATAATAAGTAAACTTAATGTGTTGTACAAAGTCACAAAAGTCTTACCTCGTCGGCTTAACAGTTGTGTAATACCAAACATCACTACATTGGCCAGGCAATTATGACCTCCTGAGTGACAATCCTTTGAACATCATTTATAACACAGCAACCGAAAGCGAGTATGATACCGGAGCAAAATACAGGAATATACCGAGAAAGCTACCTGCCTATAAACACCGTCAGGTGTGGGTGTATGACCGCTTTTGCACCTGTCCGACAAACACCGGTTATTATCTAACCATTAGATCTATGTCATGAGTTGCTGTCAGCAGCAGAGTAACTGCTTTATTAATGACGTAGTACGGGCGATAAAAGGGGTAGAACAAACATCACGCCGATCATTACTTCCGTATGAACAACTTACAATTTGCTGGTAAGGGCAATGCATAGTAAGTTCGGTTGCTTACCATGCGTTTGTGGATTCATTAGGCCGTAAAAACCGACTTAAAGTTGAATAATGATGCCTCTTTTCTCGCAATGTGCTGCTTGTAGTGCTTGTGTTATGAGCAGGCGTCACTAAATCGTTATGAGCAGGCGTCACTAAATCGTTATGAGCAGGCGTCACTAAATCGTTATGAGCAGGCGTCACTAAATCGTTATGAGCAGGCGTCACTAAATCGTTATGAGCAGGCGTCACTAAATCGTTATGAGCAGGCGTCACTAAATCGTTATGAGCAGGCGTCACTAAATCGTTATGAGCAGGCGTCACTAAATTATGAGCGTTATGAGAGCAGGCGTCACTAAATCGTTATGATGAGCAGGCGTCACTAAATCGTTATGAGCAGGCGTCACTAAATCGTTATGAGCAGGCGTCACTAAATCGTTATGAGCAGGCGTCAATCTAAATCGTTATGAGCAGGCGTCACTAAGCAGGCGTTATGAAATCGTTATGCAGGCGTCACTAAATCGTTATGAGGCGTCACTAAATCGTTATGAGCAGGCGTCTCTAAACTCGTTATGAGCTGGCGTCAGGCGTCACTAAATCGTTATGAGCAGGCGTCTCTAAATCGTTATGAGCAGGCGTCACTCTAAATCGTTATGAGCAGGCGTCACTAAATCGTTATGAGCAGGCGTCTCTAAATCGTTATGAGCAGGCGTCACTAAATCGTTATGAGCAGGCGTCTCTAAATCGTTATGAGCAGGCGTCACTAAATCGTTATGAGCAGGCGTCACTAAATCGTTATGAGCAGGCGTCACTAAATCGTTATGAGCAGGCGTCACTAAATCGTTATGAGCAGGCGTCTCTAAATCGTTATGAGCTGGCGTCACTAAATCGTTATGAGCAGCGTCTCTAAATCGGCGGCGTCACTAAATCGTTATGAGCAGGCGTCACTAAATCGTTATGAGCTGGAGTCACTACTAAATCGTTATGAGCTGGCGTCACTAAATCGTTATGAGCAGGCGTCACTAAATCGTTATGAGCAGGCGTCTCTAAATCGTTATGAGCTGGCGTCACTAAATCGTTATGAGCAGGCGTTTCTAAATCGTTATGAGCAGGCGTGTCTAAATCGTTATGATCTGGCGTCACTAAATCGTTATGAGCAGGCGCCACTAAATCGTTCTGAGCAGGCGTCTCTAAATCGTTATGAGCAGGCGTCACTAAATCGTTATGATCTGGCGTCACTAAATCGTTATGATCTGGCGTCACTAAATCGTTATTGTCGATTCAATTAATATATGCTCACGGCATCGTCCTGGCGCCATGAAAAGGTACCAATATAATACAGGGGCTTAGCCCGCTGCAGTTGGACTGTAAGTCAGTTGATTTATATAGGGACGGTGACCGCACTACACCGTTATTAGCTCAAGTGTACTTGAACTTCCTCGAGCGAAGTCAGGATATTATTATCAGCACTCTCACTAGATGTTGAACCATATCGAGATTAGGTCTTCTAGCTCGCCTGAACAAATGATAATGATCATTTCAATATTTCGAAAAATTTAAAAAAAGACCCCGTCTTCATCATGATTTGGCACTACTCGGCCGTTAGTTTAATCTTGTAGAAAAAAAATACCATTATATCTTTCTCATATATTTGGCCTTTAAGCATTACAACACCCGTTGACTATTGTCTCAGAAGATGGGTCACGCTAGAGGTCCTCGAATATCCATGACGGACTGGATGCTACCAAGAAGTGATGGTAAGAAAATCGGCACTGTATCATATACCTATAAAGCCGGGGACTTAGGAAAATAATACCAAAGGGATAGCTGCAGACAGAGCCGTGATTGGTGCAGCCAAGGAAACATCAGCTTCTCTAAGGCTACATATTCCCTATCCTTAATACTCTGTGTGTAGCTTTGGTGTAATTTAAATCAGAAATATTGACATTTTCATCCCGAATCTTTCCCAGTCGGTTCTTACAACTAATCAGGGGGCATTAAGACAAGTTTTTGAATGTAATGCTCATTAAGCTGTATGATACACCTCTACCAACTACGCTCCTGTCATCTATCTATGTTATCACTTGTTCTTTGAAATTCGCCACCTTCAGTTTTCCAACATTGCCTATACATCATAATATGCATTTAATCAGCATAATCATTAGCAAACTCCTCGTGAATATAAACCATTCTTTTCGTTTTATTTTGCAAAGTATAACTGTAATAGTTCCAAAATAATAACCGCTGTTACGAATGAGCACTTACAGAGGAATACCTGGCTTGCTATTAGGCGAACGAGCCGCTTTGGATATTGTCTCCCTACGATCCATAAGAAAACACCATATACAACAATATACTCAAAACAATCAATTACTTTTTGTACCAATTGTGGAGTTTTTTTGAGTGTCGTTTATCGGGTTTATTTGAACCGAATCAATACTTACCCAACCGATCCCTCTCTGACAATGATATTGTGAAGGCCATGTCATGATGACTTGCATCG
This sequence comes from Urechis unicinctus, assembly GCA_034190875.2. Lineage (NCBI taxonomy): Eukaryota > Metazoa > Annelida > Polychaeta > Xenopneusta > Urechidae > Urechis > Urechis unicinctus. The sequence continues at coordinate 60,441,766 of CM067342.1, forward strand.
TGCATAATTAGACCTGTATAATAAGTAAACTTAATGTGTTGTACAAAGTCACAAAAGTCTTACCTCGTCGGCTTAACAGTTGTGTAATACCAAACATCACTACATTGGCCAGGCAATTATGACCTCCTGAGTGACAATCCTTTGAACATCATTTATAACACAGCAACCGAAAGCGAGTATGATACCGGAGCAAAATACAGGAATATACCGAGAAAGCTACCTGCCTATAAACACCGTCAGGTGTGGGTGTATGACCGCTTTTGCACCTGTCCGACAAACACCGGTTATTATCTAACCATTAGATCTATGTCATGAGTTGCTGTCAGCAGCAGGGTAAACTGCTTTATTAATGACGTAGTACGGGCGATAAAAGGGGTAGAACAAACATCACGCCGATCATTACTTCCGTATGAACAACTTACAATTTGCTGGTAAGGGCAAATGCATAGTAAGTTCGGTTGCTTACCATGCGTTTGTGGATTCATTAGGCCGTAAAAACCGACTTAAAGTTGAATAATGATGCCTCTTTTCTCGCAATGTGCTGCTTGTAGTGCGGCGAAATTGCAGGCGTGAATAGTGAGCGTGAAAAATTGTGGCATTGTACGACCCGATTCAATGCGCCCAATTACACACACACACACACACACTCACACACACACGCACACACACACAACACACACACACACACACACACACACACACACACACACACACACACACACACACACACACACACACACACACACACACACACTCACACACGCGCGCGCGCACGCAAACACACACACACACACACGGACTTTGCCCTTCTAGACACTTGAAACACAATTTACAATGTGTCTGGGCGTCTCGTCAAACCAAAATGAGATTTGCCCCTTGTCCGTGGAATAATTCAGGGACAACATGTCAGCAGCTTCCTTGTTTAATATTGATAAATGCCTCTATCAGCCAGGCTGCGATCCATTTATGGCGTCATTACTCTCTGATAGGTTACAAAGTGTGCGTCAACGGTTGCCTACTTACCTGGAATAACATTTGCCTTATCGTCACAGCAACTTGTCTTCGCTAAAGATCACACACTCTTAAACTTGATCGGCCTATTGTTTATTGTTTGATTCGAAGAAGGCTTTAGTCTTTTGCATGCCTTGTTGTTCCTTAAGGCTATCGATTATGACGTATACCGTTTTATTTAATACAGTAGCAAAGTTAAGATCGCGCAGCCAAATATGCCGATAACATGCGTCGTTTTTAATCGCGAATCTGCATAACTCTCGCGCAGGTCTAGGGCTCGTTTTTTAGCCCAAAATAGGAACAAAATCAGCATGCATACGAGCGCTTTCACAGCTCCATCCCTGGGCGAGGTGTTGACGCAATTTGAATAAGGTGAAAACAAGATCAGAAAACGTTTGGTACTAGGGGCGTATATTAACCGGCCCACGAAATCAGTTTATTTTGCATTTACGACCGACCTTCATCCCTACGAGCGTCATATGTTTGCAGAAATAAAAAAATTAATATAATCAAATTCGTTTTCATTCCGTATCGGTACAGCAATCCTACTAAGTAATGGTTGAACCATAGCAGAATAGTGGATGACGCGCCAAGCTACGATTCTCTATGTCCGCTAGGGGCGAAAATTTCGCTCAAAATTCGCTAGATCAACCTTTCATTCTCCCCGCCGCTCCAATTTGCGGTTCCGAATACGCACGAGCTATCGCGGTAGAGCTGTATCAAATTGTAGGTGCTGTCACTAAATCGTTATGAGCAGGCGTCACTAAATCGTTATGAGCAGGCGTCACTAAATCGTTATGATGAGCAGGCGTCACTAAATCGTTATGAGCAGGCGTCACTAAATCGTATGAGCAGGCAGGCGTCACTAAATCGTTATGGCAGGCGTCAGGAGCAGGAGGTCACTAAATCGTTATGAGCAGGCGTACTAAATCGTTATGAGCAGGCGTCACTAAATCGTTATGAGCAGGCGTCACTAAATCGTTATGAGCAGGCGTCACTAAATCGTTATGAGCAGGCGTCACTAAATCGTTAAATCGTTATGATGAGCAGGCGTCACTAAATCGTTATGAGCAGGCGTCACTAAATCGTTATGAGCAGGCGTCACTAAATCGTTATGAGCAGGCGTCACTAAATCGTTATGAGCAGGCGTCACTAAATCGTTATGAGCAGGCGTCACTAAATCGTTATGAGCAGGCGTCACTAAATCGTTATGAGCAGGCGTCACTAAATCGTTATGAGCAGGCGTCACTAAATCGTTATGAGCAGGCGTCACTAAATCGTTATGAGCAGGCGTCACTAAATCGTTATGAGCAGGCGTCACTAAATCGTTATGAGCAGGCGTCTCTAAATCGTTATGAGCAGGCGTCACTAAATCGTTATGAGCAGGCGTCACTAAATCGTTATGAGCAGGCGTCACTAAATCGTTATGAGCAGGCGTCACTAAATCGTTATGAGCAGGCGTCTCTAAATCGTCTCTAAATCGTTATGAGCAGGCGTCACTAAATCGTTATGAGCAGGCGTCTCTAAATCGTTATGAGCAGGCGTCTCTAAATCGTTATGAAAAATCGTTATGAGCAGGCGTCTCTAAATCGTTATGAGCAGGCGTCACTAATCGTTATGAGCTTGGGTTAAATCGTTATGAGCAGGCGTCTCTAAATCGTTATGAGCAGGCGTCACTAAATCGTTATGAGCAGGCGTCTCTAAATCGTTATGAGCAGGCGTCTCTAAATCGTTATGAGCAGGCGTCACTAAATCGTTATGAGCAGGCGTCTCTAAATCGTTAGAGCAGGCGTCTCTAAATCGTTATGAGCAGGCGTCTCTAAATCGTTATGAGCAGGCGTCACTAAATCGTTATGAGCAGGCGTCCACTAAATCGTTATGAGCAGGCGTCACTAAATCGTTATGAGCAGGCGTCTCTAAATCGTTATGAGGCAGAGCGGCGTCACTAAATCGTTATGAGCAGGCGTCACTAAATCGTTATGAGCTGGCGTCACTAAATCGTTATGAGCTGGCGTCACTAAATCGTTATGAGCAGGCGTCACTAAATCGTTATGAGCAGGCGTCTCTAAATCGTTATGAGCTGGCGTCACTAAATCGTTATGAGCAGGCAAATCGTTATGCGTCAAATCTAAAAATCGTTATGAGCAGGCGTCACTAAATCGTTATTAGCAGGCGTCACTAAATCGTTATGAGCAGGCGTCACTAAATCGTTATGAGCAGGCGTCACTAAATCGTTATGAGCAGGCGTCACTAAATCTAAATCGTTATGAGCAGGCGTCACTAAATCGTTATGAGCAGGCGTCACTAAATCGTTATGAGCAGGCGTCTCTAAATCGTTATGAGCAGGCGTGTCTAAATCGTTATGATCTGGCGTCACTAAATCGTTATGAGCAGGCGCCACTAAATCGTTCTGAGCAGGCGTCTCTAAATCGTTATGAGCAGGCGTCACTAAATCGTTATGATCTGGCGTCACTAAATCGTTATGATCTGGCGTCACTAAATCGTTATTGTCGATTCAATTAATATATGCTCACGGCATCGTCCTGGCGCCATGAAAAGGTACCAATATAATACAGGGGCTTAGCCCGCTGCAGTTGGACTGTAAGTCAGTTGATTTATATAGGGACGGTGACCGCACTACACCGTTATTAGCTCAAGTGTACTTGAACTTCCTCGAGCGAAGTCAGGATATTATTATCAGCACTCTCACTAGATGTTGAACCATATCGAGATTAGGTCTTCTAGCTCGCCTGAACAAATGATAATGATCATTTCAATATTTCGAAAAATTTAAAAAAAGACCCCGTCTTCATCATGATTTGGCACTACTCGGCCGTTAGTTTTATCTTGTAGAAAAAAATACCATTATATCTTTCTCATATATTTGGCCTTTAAGCATTACAACACCCGTTGACTATTGTCTCAGAAGATGGGTCACGCTAGAGGTCCTCGAATATCCATGACGGACTGGATGCTACCAAGAAGTGATGGTAAGAAAATCGGCACTGTATCATATACCTATAAAGCCGGGGACTTAGGAAAATAATACCAAAGGGATAGCTGCAGACAGAGCCGTGATTGGTGCAGCCAAGGAAACATCAGCTTCTCTAAGGCTACATATTCCCTATCCTTAATACTCTGTGTGTAGCTTTGGTGTAATTTAAATCAGAAATATTGACATTTTCATCCCGAATCTTTCCCAGTCGGTTCTTACAACTAATCAGGGGGCATTAAGACAAGTTTTTGAATGTAATGCTCATTAAGCTGTATGATACACCTCTACCAACTACGCTCCTGTCATCTATCTATGTTATCACTTGTTCTTTGAAATTCGCCACCTTCAGTTTTCCAACATTGCCTATACATCATAATATGCATTTAATCAGCATAATCATTAGCAAACTCCTCGTGAATATAAACCATTCTTTTCGTTTTATTTTGCAAAGTATAACTGTAATAGTTCCAAAATAATAACCGCTGTTACGAATGAGCACTTACAGAGGAATACCTGGCTTGCTATTAGGCGAACGAGCCGCTTTGGATATTGTCTCCCTACGATCCATAAGAAAACACCATATACAACAATATACTCAAAACAATCAATTACTTTTTGTACCAATTGTGGAGTTTTTTGAGTGTCGTCGTTATCGGGTTTATTTGAACCGAATCAATACTTACCCAACCGATCCCTCTCTGACAATGATATTGTGAAGGCCATGTCATGATGACTTGCATCGTGCATAATTAGACCTGTATAATAAGTAAACTTAATGTGTTGTACAAAGTCACAAAAGTCTTACCTCGTCGGCTTAACAGTTGTGTAATACCAAACATCACTACATTGGCCAGGCAATTATGACCTCCTGAGTGACAATCCTTTGAACATCATTTATAACACAGCAACCGAAAGCGAGTATGATACCGGAGCAAAATACAGGAATATACCGAGAAAGCTACCTGCCTATAAACACACCGTCAGGTGTGGGTGTATGACCGCTTTTGCACCTGTCCGACAAACACCGGTTATTATCTAACCATTAGATCTATGTCATGAGTTGCTGTCAGCAGCAGGGTAACTGCTTTATTAATGACGTAGTACGGGCGATAAAAGGGGTAGAACAAACATCACGCCGATCATTACTTCCGTATGAACAACTTACAATTTGCTGGTAAGGGCAATGCATAGTAAGTTCGGTTGCTTACCATGCGTTTGTGGATTCATTAGGCCGTAAAAACCGACTTAAAGTTGAATAATGATGCCTCTTTTCTCGCAATGTGCTGCTTGTAGTGCGGCGAAATTGCAGGCGTGAATAGTGAGCGTGAAAAATTGTGGCATTGTACGACCCGATTCAATGCGCCCAATTACACACACACACACACACACACACACACACACACACACACACACACACACACACACACACACACACACACACACACACACACACACACACACACACACACACACACACACACACACACTCACACACGCGCGCGCGCACGCAAACACACACACACACGGACTTTGCCCTTCTAGACACTTGAAACACAATTTACAATGTGTCTGGGCGTCTCGTCAAACCAAAATGAGATTTGCCCCTTGTCCGTGGAATAATTCAGGGACAACATGTCAGCAGCTTCCTTGTTTAATATTGATAAATGCCTCTATCAGCCAGGCTGCGACCCATTTATGGCGTCATTACTCTCTGATAGGTTACAAAGTGTGCGTCAACGGTTGCCTACTTACCTGGAATAACATTTGCCTTATCGTCACAGCAACTTGTCTTCGCTAAAGATCACACACTCTTAAACTTGATCGGCCTATTGTTTATTGTTTGATTCGAAGAAGGCTTTAGTCTTTTGCATGCCTTGTTGTTCCTTAAGGCTATCGATTATGACGTATACCGTTTTATTTAATACAGTAGCAAAGTTAAGATCGCGCAGCCAAATATGCCGATAACATGCGTCGTTTTTAATCGCGAATCTGCATAACTCTCGCGCAGGTCTAGGGCTCGTTTTTTAGCCCAAAATAGGAACAAAATCAGCATGCATACGAGCGCTTTCACAGCTCCATCCCTGGGCGAGGTGTTGACGCAATTTGAATAAGGTGAAAACAAGATCAGAAAACGTTTGGTACTAGGGGCGTATATTAACCGGCCCACGAAATCAGTTTATTTTGCATTTACGACCGACCTTCATCCCTACGAGCGTCATATGTTTGTAGAAATAAAAAAATTAATATAATCAAATTCGTTTTCATTCCGTATCGGTACAGCAATCCTACTAAGTAATGGTTGAACCATAGCAGAATAGTGGATGACGCGCCAAGCTACGATTCTCTATGTCCGCTAGGGGCGAAAATTTCGCTCAAAATTCGCTAGATCAACCTTTCATTCTCCCCGCCGCTCCAATTTGCGGTTCCGAATACGCACGAGCTATCGCGGTAGAGCTGTATCAAATTGTAGGTGCTGTCACTAAATCGTTATGAGCAGGCGTCACTAAATCGTTATGAGCAGGCGTCTCTAAATCGTTATGAGCAGGCGTCACTAAATCGTTATGAGCAGGCGTCACTAAATCGTTATGAGCAGGCGTCACTAAATCGTTATGAGCAGGCGTCACTAAATCGTTATGAGCAGGCGTCACTAAATCGTTATGAGCAGGCGTCACTAAATCGTTATGAGCAGGCGTCACTAAATCGTTATGAGCAGGCGTCACTAAATCGTTATGAGCAGGCGTCACTAAATCGTTATGAGCAGGCGTCACTAAATCGTTATGAGCAGGCGTCAGTAAATCGTTATGAGCAGGCGTCACTATATCGTTATGAGCAGGCGTCTCTACATCGTTATGAGCAGGCGTCACTAAATCGTTTTGAGCAGGCGTCAGTAAATCGTTATGAGCAGGCGTCACTATATCGTTATGAGCAGGCGTCTCTACATCGTTATGAGCAGGCGTCACTAAATCGTTATGAGCAGGCGTCTCTAAATCGTTATGAGCAGGCGTCTCTAAATCGTTATGAGCAGGCGTCACTAAATCGTTATGAGCAGGCGTCTCTAAATCGTTATGAGCAGGCGTCACTAAATCGTTATGACCTTGGGTGACTAAATCGTTATGAGCAGGCGTCTCTAAATCGTTATGAGCTGGCGTCACTAAATCGTTATGAGCAGGCGTCTCTAAATCGTTATGAGCAGGCTTCTCTAAATCGTTATGAGCAGGCGTCACTAAACTAAATGAGCAGGCGTCTCTAAATCGTTATGAGCAGGCGTCTCGTTATGAGCAGGCGTCGTTATGAGCAGGCGTCTAAATCTATGATCGTTAAATGAGCAGGCGTCTCTAAATCGTTATGAGCAGGCGTCACTAAATCGTTATGAGCAGGCGTCACTAAATCGTTATGAGCAGGCGTCACTAAATCGTTATGAGCAGGCGTCACTAAATCGTTATGAGCAGGCGTCACTAAATCGTTATGAGCAGGCGTCACTAAATCGTTATCGTTATGAGCTGGCGTCACTAAATCGTTATGAGCAGGCGTCACTAAATCGTTATGAGCAGGCGTCACTAAATCGTTATGAGCAGGCGTCACTAAATCGTTATGAGCAGGCGCCACTAAATCGTTATGAGCAGGCTAAAATCGTTATGAGCAGGCGTCACTAAATCGTTATGAGCAGGCGTCACTAAATCGTTATCGGCGTTAAATCGTTATGAGAGCAGGCGTCACTAAATCGTTATGAGCAGGCGTCACTCAAAATCGTTATGAGCAGGCGTCTCTAAATCGTTATGAGCAGGCGTCACTAAATCGTTATGAGCAGTTTATGAGCAGGCGTCACTAAATCGTTATGAGCAGGCGTCACTAAATCGTTATGAGCAGGCGTCACTAAATCGTTATGAGCAGGCAGGAGCGGCGTCACTAAATCGTTATGAGCAGGCGCGTCTGGCGTCACTAAATCGTTATGAGCAGGCGTCACTAAATCGTTATGAGCAGGCGTCTCTAAATCGTTATATGAGCTGGCGTCACTAAATCGTTATGAGCAGGCGTCACTAAATCGTTATGAGCAGGCGCCACTAAATCTCAGGCGTCACTAAATCGTTCTTATGAGCGTTATGAGCAGGCGTCACTAAATCGTTATGATCTGTTATGAGCTGGCTTCACTAAATCATTATGTCACTAAATCGTTATGATCTGGCTGTCACTAAATCGTTATTGTCGATTCAATTAATATATGCTCACGGCATCGTCCTGGCGCCATGAAAAGGTACCAATATAATACAGGGGCTTAGCCCGCTGCAGTTGGACTGTAAGTCAGTTGATTTATATAGGGACGGTGACCGCACTACACCGTTATTAGCTCAAGTGTACTTGAACTTCCTCGAGCGAAGTCAGGATATTATTATCAGCACTCTCACTAGATGTTGAACCATATCGAGATTAGGTCTTCTAGCTCGCCTGAACAAATGATAATGATCATTTCAATATTTCGAAAAATTTAAAAAAAGACCCCGTCTTCATCATGATTTGGCACTACTCGGCCGTTAGTTTAATCTTGTAGAAAAAAATACCATTATATCTTTCTCATATATTTGGCCTTTAAGCATTACAACACCCGTTGACTATTGTCTCAGAAGATGGGTCACGCTAGAGGTCCTCGAATATCCATGACGGACTGGATGCTACCAAGAAGTGATGGTAAGAAAATCGGCACTGTATCATATACCTATAAAGCCGGGGACTTAGGAAAATAATACCAAAGGGATAGCTGCAGACAGAGCCGTGATTGGTGCAGCCAAGGAAACATCAGCTTCTCTAAGGCTACATATTCCCTATCCTTAATACTCTGTGTGTAGCTTTGGTGTAATTTAAATCAGAAATATTGACATTTTCATCCCGAATCTTTCCCAGTCGGTTCTTACAACTAATCAGGGGGCATTAAGACAAGTTTTTGAATGTAATGCTCATTAAGCTGTATGATACACCTCTACCAACTACGCTCCTGTCATCTATCTATGTTATCACTTGTTCTTTGAAATTCGCCACCTTCAGTTTTCCAACATTGCCTATACATCATAATATGCATTTAATCAGCATAATCATTAGCAAACTCCTCGTGAATATAAACCATTCTTTTCGTTTTATTTTGCAAAGTATAACTGTAATAGTTCCAAAATAATAACCGCTGTTACGAATGAGCACTTACAGAGGAATACCTGGCTTGCTATTAGGCGAACGAGCCGCTTTGGATATTGTCTCCCTACGATCCATAAGAAAACACCATATACAACAATATACTCAAAACAATCAATTACTTTTTGTACCAATTGTGGAGTTTTTTGAGTGTCGTTTATCGGGTTTATTTGAACCGAATCAATACTTACCCAACCGATCCCTCTCTGACAATGATATTGTGAAGGCCATGTCATGATGACTTGCATCGTGCATAATTAGACCTGTATAATAAGTAAACTTAATGTGTTGTACAAAGTCACAAAAGTCTTACCTCGTCGGCTTAACAGTTGTGTAATACCAAACATCACTACATTGGCCAGGCAATTATGACCTCCTGAGTGACAATCCTTTGAACATCATTTATAACACAGCAACCGAAAGCGAGTATGATACCGGAGCAAAATACAGGAATATACCGAGAAAGCTACCTGCCTATAAACACCGTCAGGTGTGGGTGTATGACCGCTTTTGCACCTGTCCGACAAACACCGGTTATTATCTAACCATTAGATCTATGTCATGAGTTGCTGTCAGCAGCAGGGTAACTGCTTTATTAATGACGTAGTACGGGCGATAAAAGGGGTAGAACAAACATCACGCCGATCATTACTTCCGTATGAACAACTTACAATTTGCTGGTAAGGGCAATGCATAGTAAGTTCGGTTGCTTACCATGCGTTTGTGGATTCATTAGGCCGTAAAAACCGACTTAAAGTTGAATAATGATGCCTCTTTTCTCGCAATGTGCTGCTTGTAGTGCGGCGAAATTGCAGGCGTGAATAGTGAGCGTGAAAAATTGTGGCATTGTACGACCCGATTCAATGCGCCCAATTACACACACACACACACACACACACACACACACACACACACACACACACACACACACACACACACACACACACACACACACACACACACACACACACACACACACACACACACACACACACACACACTCACACACGCGCGCGCGCACACGCAAACACACACACACACGGACTTTGCCCTTCTAGACACTTGAAACACAATTTACAATGTGTCTGGGCGTCTCGTCAAACCAAAATGAGATTTGCCCCTTGTCCGTGGAATAATTCAGGGACAACATGTCAGCAGCTTCCTTGTTTAATATTGATAAATGCCTCTATCAGCCAGGCTGCGATCCATTTATGGCGTCATTACTCTCTGATAGGTTACAAAGTGTGCGTCAACGGTTGCCTACTTACCTGGAATAACATTTGCCTTATCGTCACAGCAACTTGTCTTCGCTAAAGATCACACACTCTTAAACTTGATCGGCCTATTGTTTATTGTTTGATTCGAAGAAGGCTTTAGTCTTTTGCATGCCTTGTTGTTCCTTAAGGCTATCGATTATGACGTATACCGTTTTATTTAATACAGTAGCAAAGTTAAGATCGCGCAGCCAAATATGCCGATAACATGCGTCGTTTTTAATCGCGAATCTGCATAACTCTCGCGCAGGTCTAGGGCTCGTTTTTTAGCCCAAAATAGGAACAAAATCAGCATGCATACGAGCGCTTTCACAGCTCCATCCCTGGGCGAGGTGTTGACGCAATTTGAATAAGGTGAAAACAAGATCAGAAAACGTTTGGTACTAGGGGCGTATATTAACCGGCCCACGAAATCAGTTTATTTTGCATTTACGACCGACCTTCATCCCTACGAGCGTCATATGTTTGTAGAAATAAAAAAATTAATATAATCAAATTCGTTTTCATTCCGTATCGGTACAGCAATCCTACTAAGTAATGGTTGAACCATAGCAGAATAGTGGATGACGCGCCAAGCTACGATTCTCTATGTCCGCTAGGGGCGAAAATTTCGCTCAAAATTCGCTAGATCAACCTTTCATTCTCCCCGCCGCTCCAATTTGCGGTTCCGAATACGCACGAGCTATCGCGGTAGAGCTGTATCAAATTGTGCAGGCGTCACTAAATCGTTATGAGCAGGCGTCACTAAATCGTTATGAGCAGGCGTCTCTAAATCGTTATGAGCAGGCGTCACTAAATCGTTATGAGCAGGCGTCACTAAATCGTTATGAGCAGGCGTCACTAAATCGTTATGAGCAGGCGTCACTAAATCGTTATGAGCAGGCGTCACTAAATCGTTATGAGCAGGCGTCACTAAATCGTTATGAGCAGGCGTCACTAAATCGTTATGAGCAGGCGTCAGTAAATCGTTATGAGCAGGCGTCACTATATCGTTATGAGCAGGCGTCTCTACATCGTTATGAGCAGGCGTCACTAAATCGTTTTGAGAGCAGGCGTCAGTAAATCGTTATGAGCAGGCGTCACTATATCGTTATGAGCAGGCGTCCTCTACATCGTTATGAGCAGGCGTCACTAAATCGTCTCTATGTTATGCAGGCGTCTCTAAATCGTTATGAGCAGGCGTCTCTAAAGGCGTCGTTATGA